>PVJA010039599.1:0-19049 GCA_004027025.1 Myocastor coypus | reverse complement strand
AAAAAAAAAAAAAAAAAAAAAAAAAAAAAAAAAAAACTACAGAAAATTGGAAAATATGGTCTATGTCTCAATCTTATAAAATCCATCTATGACAAACCAAAAGTGAACCACATATTACATGGTCGGAAACTGAAAGTTTACACTTTAAAATCAGGAACAAGATAAGGAAGTCTGCAGCCACTACTCTTATTAATATTATTCTGAACACATAAGCTAGAGCAAATAATAAGAGAAAGAAATAAGGATAGGAAAGCAAGTTTACTAATGATATTATATGCTACATCATCCTAAAAACTACACTGAAAGACTTGCACATTTTTGACATCTAGATTTAATAACCACATTCAGTAGTGTAGCTGGATACACACTAAGCACTCAAAAATCAGTAACACTCCTTTATAGAAATAACAAACTGAGAGAAATCATGGAAATGTCAACTTTCACAATACCGTCAAAAAAACCAAAATACTTAGGAAAATCTATCAAAGGACATAAAATAAATTTGCATTGAAAATTACAGTGGTATGACAAAGAAGACTGAAAAAGATATCAGAAAATAGGCCTATATCCCTTGTTCTTGAGTAGGGAGAAGAAATATAGTGAAAATACTTCCAAAATTGTTAACAGATTTAATGCACTCCTGGTCAAACCAATAATATACGTCACAGAAGTAGAAAAAACAATCCTAAGATTCACTTGGAACCAGAGGAGAACCAAAACAGCAAAAGGAATTCTTTGCAATAAAGATAAATACAATGCAGTGAAAACAGCATGATTCTAGGAAAAAAAAAAATAGATCCAAGGATCACTGGATTATATGAAAACAACTCCAAAAATACTCAGCCAACTTATATTTGGCAAAAGAGCCACACTTTCACTGAATGAGTCTCTTTAATAAATGGTGCCAAAAAAACTGGCTTTCCACCATGCACTAAACTAAAACTGAAATGAACAAATATCTAAATTTTAAAGCAGAATATGTAAGTGTTCTGGAAGATAGATTAGGTAAAACTCTTGAAGACATTAATGAAGGAAAAGATTGTTTGAGCAAAGCACTAATCACAAAAGAAATACTGAAAAAAATCAACAACTGAGATCCCACCTTATTAGAAATCTTGGCCTGGCCAAATAGCTTGGCAGGTTAAAGTACCTGCAAGCAAGTTCAGGGGCCAGAGTTCAATCCCCAGGGCCTGCAGTGCTGGCCCTGCCCTGGGGGCTCCCTGAGGCTGCAATTGAGACTGGGCATGGTGGTGCGCACTTATAATTCCAGCCCTTGGGAGGCTGTAAGATCCTTCCAGAGAGAGAGAGGGAGAGAGAGAGAGAGAGAGGGAGAGAGAGAGGGAGGGAGAGAGAGAGAGAGAGAGAGAGAAAGAGAGAGAGAGAGAGAGAGAGAGAAACTTACAAAACAAAAGAAAGCAGAAAATTTACCAGCTGTTCCTCTGAAAAAGAAATAGTATCTAGAATATATAAATAATGCAAAACCTCAAAACTCCCAAATTTAAAGAACAGCAATAATAACAAAATGGGCACCTGAAATGAGTAGGCACTTCTCAGATGAACTACAAAATGGCAAATAAGTACATCAAAAAGTGTTCAACATCATTGAGCATTTCAGTGATGCAAATTAAAGCAGTCCTGAAATTTTATCTGACTGAGGAAAGAATGACTATTATCAGGAAAACAAAGTAACAAACGCAGTCAAGAATGTGGGGATAAAGTAACCCTTCTCCACTACGGGTGAGAGTGTGGACTGATGCAACCACTGTGGTAAGCAGTACGGTGATTTCTCAAAACAGTAAAACTAGGGGTTCCATTTCACAGTTATTCATCTTCTGGATATTTTCTCAAAAGAATTTAAAAAAAAAATCATTCCACAGTGGCATAAGCACATCCATTTTTAGAGCAGCATAGCTTGTAATAGTTAAATCTTAGAAACAACTCAAATACTCATTGACTGATAAGTGGATAAAGAAGATACAGAGATTTTTAATACAATAGAATGCAACTCTGCCATAAAGTAGGATAAACAAGTATTTATAGCTAAATGGATACATTTTGAGAATATATGCTTTATGTGAAATAAATAGGACACTCATGTTTAGTGCACAGATTCTCAGAGTGAGAAAATAAAATCTTAAACAAAGAATTAATATATAACAAATATTGGGAAATGGGAACAAAATATTCAAAAGAGAAAGAAACCCAGGAAAGAGCTAATGGGAAAGGAGAAAAGGATAAGAAAGAAGGAGATTAGAAAGAAACAATATTTATTACAGAATTTTTGGTAAGTGTAAGACGATGGAAATTACTTAATAGTTCATCAGTGAACTAAAGGTTAACTCAAAAAAATGAAATGAATAATTCAAATCCATGGATTGAATGTAAGAGCTATCCTATAAAATTGCATGTTCTTTCATCTGCATCTTTTAAGATATATAATGGTCCATTTTAGATATTTGCCTTATTACCTCATGACCTCACCTTTGAACAGTAGCCTTTAGAGTAATCTTTTGAATACTTGTCCAAGCAATATTCAAAATGAACCATTGGGATGCAGAAGAAAACAATGAGACTTCTATTTGTATTTATTCTTATATTTTATTTTACTTAAACTGGTGTATGTGTGCATATGCCTTATGATTACTAAGTGTATTTATTGCTAACCTTCCCTATAAGTATTTAATGAGTAAATAGCCATATGTGCATTTTACCATGCCTAGCACAGTGCCTGAGATAGAGCAGGTACACAGTGAACATTTACAATGCTCATTTAACAGTTTTTCCTCTGAAATCCTAACTTTTATTATGTTTTCACAATTTTTAATGGAGGAATATAGTAAGGAAATAAAATAATTTAGAAACAAGGAAGGAAAAATTGTATCTTCAAGGCATAGGGTATAGAAAGTTGTTAAAATAGATTACGATCTGTGATACAACATTGTGTGAAAGATGTCTGTATAGTATATGAAAATATATGGAGATCAGGTCTTAGAAGCAAGAAATTTTGTGTATTAAAAATAGTGTAAGTACAACCCATTCACATGAAATGAGAAGTGGCAAAGACAACAGAAGTACAGAGTTTATAGAGGAGAAGAAATGTCTCTAAGAATAGTCCAGTAAAACAGCACATCAAACTTAGGTCCCTGAAGGCAGTAGGTAATGCTGTTTTTGAGTTGCTCGTAATCCTCCCCAGATTATCTCTAGTAAGTAAAGCCTAGGGATTGTGTTTTGTTTTTACTATGTCGGGCTCCGCCTGCCCTGGGGGTGGGGCTGGCACAGCATGTGGTGCCAGGGATCAAACCATGGTCCTTGCCATTGCCCAAGCTTTCCTAAGCAGGTGCATTAGACTGCTGAACCATCTTGCTGGCCTCAAATCCTAGGTTTTGAGGTCCAGATCTGTTTCTTTCCCTGTATGTAGCCAAATCATTGCTCTAAAGCAGCAATTTTAACCCTAAACTGTTATAGAAATTTCTCTCAGTTGACATAGATTCTGTAAATTCTTTTATACCATAGTATATCCAACTTCGGAAGTTTTCACCTATTTTTCCTATTCATTCCTAGAAGTGAGTTACAATAACAAACTGGCTAACTTAAGAAGGTGCCATAGAAATGGAGATTCAATTTTAAAACATTCACTGGAGTGAGATACACTAACAGTTCCATTATGGAACTCTTGGAATTTATTTGTAGGGTAAAATACTCAATTACCTTAGATTGAAAAATCTGCCATGCTCTAAACAGAGTGCACAAGGTAGATGATGCACTCCTAATTTTAAACTTTGTATCCATCCTACTAGGTAGGTGATATACACAGTGCAAATGTAATACAAGCTAATAGAGCCAGGATAGTCTTTGTCTATGTTGGTTGTTCCTACACTATCTGATGTGACCATGAGATTTAGTTTCATTTTAAATTTTTATAATTCATAATAATTTCTATAGAACACAATAAAAGAGTCCAAGACGTAGTAGATGAAAACCATGCCTTTTCTTGTTTGTTATTCTGTTCAGTAGACATACAAATGCCACTAAATTGCTATGAGCATTTAGTGGCATGAACTCTTAAATTTTGTATACCTTTTGTTGCAAAATAATAACACAGAGAATTCATAGACTGGCAGAAGAAACAAGGGGATCAGCCAGTCTACAGCCTCTGCTCTGAATAATACACCTATGTATAGCACAGGTCCTTCGAAGCAATATTCTGCACATGACCTCTTACAAAGAACTCTTTACTTAGCTCCTAGTGGTAGGCTTACCATGCCTTAAAACTCAGGCTAAATGAGATGAACTCAGCCCTCATACTTATGGAATATGCTGGATTAGAATGTGAGCTTTACCATTTACCACTTGAGGCAAATGCTTTATTTTGTAGGTCTCCTTTATCTTAACTAAGATTATGGGATAAGAACAGACTCAACAACAAACTCAACAATATTATTTTAAGAATTGAATGATACAGTACATATAAATGCTTGATATATATATATATATATATATATATATATGTATATGTATATATTAATAGCATTAGATATGCTCAAGCATTTGTTGTTTTTACTTTTACAACAAAAATACTTTTCCTGCTCTTTTAATATCTTACTGTATGTATTCTTTCTTTCCTTATCTTACTCATATTTCAGTACAATGCTGCCTTTCACATTACCTAGAGGTCTTTGTTACACATCTCCAAATTGTATTCTTATTTTCATTTTATGATTTTTCTTTAAATTCACTAATTCAGGAAGTGTTTATAGGATGTTTAATTCCCATGGCATTTCTTTCTACCTGTAATGCCCTTTAGGGTACTGAAATGCCTCTGTTGTAAATTAGTATGCAACATTCATGAGGAAAAAAAGATGAATCTATCTTCTTCACTTAATCAGGAATAGTAAATGTACTCTAAATGGTGAGAGTTTGACAAGTGGTACATTACCACTGCAAGGCCAACCTAGAAATTGTAGCACAGATCTTCTGTAAGCCACTAACATGTGAATTTCACAGAATTCAGTTACAACCACAGTGTTCCTATGTTCAATAAACATAAAAGACTTGTTTGTTTTTCTAAAATAAAACCTTAGTATCAATGATTATTTCAGAAACAGAGAATCTCTGAAATCTAACTTGATAGCCAAATATTAGGGAAGGATTATGACTGTTCTTTTTATTGAATGAAAAGATACTCTGCCTGTCTGTAATATTAAGTCACAGCACTGTTTTGAAACAAGGGGATCAGTCAGCCATTAAGGGCCAGCTCCAAGGATGTCAGGGTGTACTTTAACCATGGTGTTGGTTCTATACTGCCTTTGATAATCAATAAGCATTTTGTCATGGCTACAAGTGCTCACGAGGAATAACCATTTTGAGATATAATAAATAAAAACTTCAGTGTCTCCATCTTAACTTGTGTGCACTCAACTATTTAATCATTATCTGTCTGGACTGATCCTTACCACATGTGTCATGCCTTCTATATACTTGTACTTAAAAGTTCAACTACTTCAACATTCAGTATTGGTGAAGGAACCAAAGAAAATGAAGAGTTTTTTCAGTCCTTAGTATTATGTGAAAATATCTTTAATATTAGGTTGTTTACCTTAAAGATTAATTCATATGGTGCCTGCCAATTTCCACTTTTGAATCTATTAACCTTTCTTGTACAACATCTATAAAAGTAGAACAACACACACTTTGAGAAATAGTCAATGTAATGTTTTAAATGCAGATATAATTTAGCCATTATGGTAAGATTCAGAAAAATAGCTCTCAAAGAAACACATTTGCAATACCTTAAAAATAGCCAACAGAATGCTTTCTATCAATACCATTTCATAGACACAAAGAGTTAAGGACATTTCACATTAGAGGATTAAGATAAAGGCTTCACGTGTGATATCTAGCAGATTAATAAGCATGGTGATAATATGTTATTAACTATTTAAGCACAAAGTTATTACAGAAGACAGTTATTACCAAAACTATGGTCTTAAGTGACCCCACATTGATCATTGTTATTTCCAGCTCCATTGAGTAAGTCTGGAAGATGAGGGAAAGTGAGCAGTCACTCACACTGTGTCCTCTTGCAGAACTTGCTGTGGATTGTTACCAAAAAAAAAAAAAAAATCTTTCCTTGGTAGTACTCAGTATATTACTGTCATTGGGAATGAACTGGGATTTATAGAGGAAACAATACTACAACATAATATGAATCCATCCATTGAGACAAAGAACAGATATCTTTTCCTGTTTATGGTTTTCATGGTAATAGTGAGACTCAATTCAACATTTTTACTCAAGCTTTTCTCTGAAGGAAGTTCTGTAAAATTAACAAATACTGTATGTTAGTGGTAATGTTACTTTAGTTTTAATAGGACTAAATGGAGCTCATTCCCAAAGTATCTCAACACTTGAATCACCAAGTATCTTATTAAGCCAACCAGATACCGCAGCTAATTGAAGTCTCCATTTAGGCAGACACAGCAACTTGGGTTCAATCCCATGAGGTGCTGGTTCTGTCCACTGGGGCACGGTGAAAGGGTAATTGAGACTGAGAAGGCACCTGTACTCCCCATGCTTGGGAGGCTGAAAACAGGAGAATAACTATGTTCAGAAGGTCCTGTGAAATAGCCCAGCAGACTAAGCACCTGCTTAGGCAAGCTCAGGGACACGAGTTTGATCTCCAACACCACATACTGTGTGGGTCCCAACCCCAAGAACAATGAGCAGGCCACACATCCTGGGGGTGATGGTGCAAACCTATAATCCCATCATTGGGGACACTAAAAGCAGGAAGATCACTACAAGTCCAAGCTGGGTGAGATTCTATACCAAATACATTTTATTTTATTTAAACTTATTATTAGTTTTTAAAATAGTTAAACATTGCTAATATTGTCTTCATTGTAGTTGTTCAGAGTACCAGATGCAGGCATGATTTCTTGTCTAAATATCACTAGTAGAGATTTTTCTTTTCATTGTATAAAGAAAAAATAGCTGTATATTTAATCCAATAGTCCATAACAGTAGTGGATTATCAGCTCATCTGACATTATTGGGGGCTGTGGACTTGAGCCTTTTACAACTCAGCATATTAATATTGCTTTCCTTTTTATACTTTATGGTTACACTTTTCTGCTGGAGGGATAAGATCAAGATAAAGCAAGACCTACGTTATAAAGAATATGTAACTTTGGTATCTGACAAAGTCAGTCAGGTCCCCGTAGGATTTACCCTAGAACCATGTACTGTGATTTGCATTGCTCTTGTCAGTGTCAGCCATCTGGATGAATCACAGTGATTGCTTGTCCATTTTGCTTTCTATGGACTCCTGAGAGAATGTTTTCTTTCTAGGTGACTCTCCTTAGGCACACTGTATATCATGGATCACTTTCCTCTGCGGCCCCATAATCTCCCTGACCAGGAAATTTGGGACTCCACTGAGTTATATGCTGTTACAGTACAGGTTCTTTTTTGAGCCGTGTTCTTATTGACCTTGAAGGGCTAGAGCTAAAATATTGGCTACACTTGCACTCCTTCTTTTCCTCTCATTGTTGGGACTGTCAACTTAAGTTGTTAATCATCCAGAAGAGAAGCTTAATGATATTATTCCTTATAACTTAGGCACTCGAGCTTGACATTTACAAAATGAGGTACTAATTTTGATGTGACTTGGAGATCGGCAAATACTTTATATAAATCTTGATGTGACTTGTGAGGTCATTAAATATTGCATATAATTCCTGCAAAGGACTGATCACCACTAAAGATGCCTCCTTCTTATATGGTTCTTTTTATGATACTACTTTTATTGTCAGTGTGGGAAACAACAGTTGTTACTCTATTCTGTAAACATAGCTCTATTTTTAAATTTTATTTTATTATTTTTTTTTCTTGTTTCAGAACTTTTGTTTGTTTGTTTATTTATTTTTCTGGCCGGCTCAGCCTGCCCTGAGGGCAGGGCTGGCGCAGCATGTGGTGCCGGGTATTGAACCGCGGTCCCTGCAGCCGCCTAAACTTTTCTAAGCAGGTGCTTTAGACCACTGAGCCATCCTGCTGGGCCCCAACATAGCTCCTTTTTGTGTATTAACATTAAGTCCTTTAAGCATGCCAGTCGTTGAGGGGAAAATGCAATGAAACCTGGGTAAAAATGTTCAGAAAGTGGAAAACTGTTTTTGTTCATTTTTGTTGTTGTTGTTGTTGTTACGAGCAGAACATATTTATTGAGGGAAAAAAGTTCCTGTCTGAGGCAAGGTCAGGAGGGGGATCCCGAGTGGGTGTCCCCTGTTTGTTTGTTTAGCTTCTGGAATGGTGGCCTAGTCCATTTTGTATTTCTACAAGATAGTTGATATTAGGTACTTTCATATATAAAAGCTTTCTTTTAGCTCAGTTTGGGTAGTTGAAAGTTCAAAGGACATCAAGTAGCTTAGTCCGTTCAGCTGCTGGTAAGGACCTTTGTTTATGCAACAGCAACAAGTGGTATACAAAGAAGGAACAGGAGGGTCCAGGCAGGCTGTTAGTATGATCTGCTCCTATAAAAGTGATTCATTCCTTAAAGACCCATGCCCATCTAGAAGATGCTCAGTATCCATTCTCTTTTCATTGGGTCCCGCATCTTAAAAGTCCTACTAACCTTTAACAGTGACGTACTAGAGACTAAGCTTCCATAATGTTGAAATTTGGGGGATTGTCCACACCAATCATGGTCAGTGCCTAATCTCTCCCTTAATAGCAGGTACAAAATCTGAAAGTTCTGCTCAGATAAAACTGATTGCATATTTAATGATGGATGATCTTTTGACAGGACTCAAAATTTATCCTAACAGTGGGATAGACATCATGCTTATTACATTCCCATGGGCTCTTTCCAAGCCATTTTTATTTACTGAAATACCTTGGAACTGTGTAGGAAAAACAAAACCTCTATGCACAAAGTGGAACAATTGAAAGCCAAAGAGAAAAGTGTTATCATCCCTTAATGAACTTGACTCCATTGAGCCCTACGGAGCAGGCATTTTTTATCTTCTTTTAAAGATGCATTTAGTATATAAGGCCTACAGGGTCTCACTATACAGAGCAGAGTTGTAGTAATCCTTACTGTTTTTCAGCCTCTAAAAAGGTGGTATTACTGCGCCCAGACTCAGTCTCTGTCTCTGTCTCAGTGCACCCAGGGGGTCAGGCTGGCACCACATATTGCGGAACAAACCCACTCCCTGCTCCTACAAAAAGCAGGTGCTTTGGTCTGCTGGCCTCTCTTGCTGGCTCTTAGGATTTTTTTCTTTTTTTATTACTTTTAAAAAGAAATAACAATGAGACAGTTTTAACATGCATTAGTAGGATAGCCACAAAAATTATACAGTGCATATTGCTGTCTTTATAGTAGTTGTTCAGAGTACAAGATGATAACTTTTCTAAACAACATTGGTACAAATATTTCTTTTCATTGACCTAACAGAAAGTAGTTGTATACATAGTGCAATATTCCATAACAATAGTGGATAATCAGCAGAGCTGGCAATGTCAGAAACTGTTGACTTGAGCTGTTTACAGCTCAGAATATAAATCTAGCCTTATGTTTTATGCCTCTTGTTTAAACATTTCTGCTGGGTGGTTAAGTCCAAGTTAAAGCACTAACTGTGTAACAAAACATGTAACATTTCTATCTCCCAAGGTTAGTCAGATTCCCTCAGGATTTCCTTTGAATTCATGTACAGTGATTTCTAGAACTGTTGTCAGTGTCAGTTATCTGGATGAATCACAACCATTGCTTGACCAATTTGTTCTCTGTGAAAACCTGAGAGAATGCTTTCTCTCTAAGTGACTCTCCTTAGGCACACTATACATTTTCAACCCCTTTCCTCTGTGGCCACATGGCCTCCTTGAACAGAAAAATTTAGACACCACTGAGTTATAGGATGTTACAGTAGAGGTTCTCTTATGTCCAGAGTCCTCATTGACCTTGAAGGGCTAGGGCCAAAATATTGGCTGTCCTTGTAGCCCCCTTTTTCTTTAAATGTTTTGTTCTGCAAACTTAAGTTGTTAATTCTCCAGAAGAGAGCTTAGTGATATGATTAATCTATAACCTAAGTACTAGAGCTTAACAACACTCACTGTCTTTCTGAATATTAAATGCCTTAGACTTAACATGGAACTGGTATTTTCCATCAATCATTGATACTTGACCTGACCCCAGACCTGATGAGTGTGCACTCTTAGGCTTACTTTACTTTAGAAGAAGGCTTGAGCTACTCAAAGGAGCAGACTATGACCACTTCCTTTCATGGAGAATAACTATTCTGTCTCACTAGTGCATATCTAAAACAGAAGGCACTCTGCATCCTTGAAAAAGACTAATATGTTTAAAACAAATTAATATTAAAAGAACTCTTTGTAGCCTAGTTGAATCAGTTAACCATTCACGGTACAGCTGTTGCAATAGGACTTTAGAAGTACATTTTATTTTTAAGCTTATAAGCTTCCAGATTCCATTGAATGTGAAAAAATATTATACAAGCTTTGCATACAATCGTCAGCTCTTCCTCTGTCGATCATTTTAACTTGTGCCCTTGGAAGGCGAAACAGAACTCAAGAGAAATTGACTCAAGGTAGAAATTCTTAAGGGAAAAAGGGAGAGACAGGGAGAGGAATCAGTTTGACATCTGTTATATCCCCAGAGTCACTGTGGAGCATTTTTCTTTCTGTTCTCTCCCCCAAGATGGCTATTTCTATCAAAGCTAAAGAACAGATCCTGCATGAAAAAGCAATTTACTATGTGCTCACACTGCAAGTTCATTTTTAAACTACACCTACATTGTTTGGTAGCAATAATTGTCAATGAAAATGAATTTATGAGAAGAAGATTATTTTCATTATTAGACTTCATTAGGAATTAAAGCAAATCATTGTTTAAAGATACAGTTATAAAGCATACAGAGTATTGATTTTGATACTACACCCTCTAAAATACATTACTTTCTATTTCCCTCACTTTCATGGGAATTCTAAAAATGAAAAGTGGGAAAACTATTATACTATAAATAAATATTTTATTGAACATGTATTGACCAGGTATTTTTCTGCAGACTTTGTTATTCTCTGAGGATATAAAGACTTTTGCAGGAAGGAGGATATATTTTCTCTTCCTCTGCCTTCTGTATATTTCCACGGAAGACTCAGTTAGCTCTGCTCTGCAAATACTGTTATGCATACATTGTATTCCCCTCCATATTTATTCTTTCTCTTTCTCCATAGAAAAGTGATTGCCTGATATCAGTAGAAAGTGCTTGGAATACAGTGGACTAAGTGACAAGTAGAGGAGACTTTTTGTCTCAGGGCCTGACATGGATATAGCAAAGTGCTTTGTATTTCATCCATTTTATAGATCTATGAAAACTGTTTTGAAAAATCCTCCCATAATCCTTGAGGTCTTAGCCAAAACGGTAAAACTACTACTCCATCAGATGTACACTGTCAGAGTTACACAACCAGAACACCAAACGTTCCTGGTCATATACATGCACAAAACATCAATGTAAGGTCCATTACAAGTTTCTCTTAAACCTACAGGAAGCCACTGGAAGACAAGCAGCCTATTTATTCAGATAGATAAAGGAGCATATTGCATATTCTCTACTTCCTCCATATAGCTAGTTCTTACTGGGCTATGAGCCCTTGGAATGTCAACATCTCTGGAGCTTCTCTACTGCTATCTCTTGGATTCAGTTAGGTTTGACCCATAAGAGGCCCTGGAAGATTAGAGAAAAAAGATGAAAAAGGGCAAGGTATTTTCCCTCCCAGGTTGAACTCCAGGTTGTCAGGGGGCGTGTTTTTAGTAAAAGGCCAGAGTCCTGTATTATACCTGCAAGACTCATTCACCATTCTCCTGATGTATCTGTCCACTAATTTCTTCCAGCTGCCGATGCAAAAGCCCATAGGCCCAGAGCAACACTCCAAGACTCCTACAGAGCTCTTTGTCTATTTAAAACTTTAAAACATTTTCAATATTAAGGTCCCCTTAATCATCCCTTGTAACTGTGCTGTTTCTTTCCTACAAGATATTTCACATTGATACAAATATATCATAATGCCATGAGAACAAACCTCAGTCTGATAATGCGCACTTATCTGGTGTGTACAAAACCATGCATTTAATCTCAAGTCCATTGAGAAAAGCGGTGCTAAGAGATGAAAAAGAAATAGTTATTAAAAACTATTTTAGTTTCCAGTCATAAAGCTATGCCCAAAGTCAGTCCCTAGACATTGTATGATTTAATATATTTTCATTTTCCTTGAGGTAGGTTGGATTGAGTTTCTGACAGTTGCAACTGAAAATAGAAGCATCGCCTCAGTAATATAGTAGATACAGTACTGAGAACTTGAAATTCTGCAGCATCAATAAAAATGATAAAGTTTATAAAGAAAATGGGACTGGGGGCAGAGCCTCCAGAACCTATACAACCACAACCAACATAAATAATCCTAATATAATTTTATCTCAGTTCAACAAGAAAGTCAGAGTAAGCAGTACTACATGTAACAACTCAAGACAAACTTTGTGATCAAATCAATTTTTTTTGTTGTTGTTGTTGTAGAAGGTCAGAATGTGTATGGGTATTGTAGCCAGTAGAATAACAATTGTCTACCCTCAGCTTTAAGTGTACTTTCTGTTTAACCATTACTTGATGGGCACAGAAAAAAAAAATATATGTAATATACATATGTGTGTGTGTGTGTGTGTGTGTGTGTGTGTGTGTATGTGTGGTTTCCACACTATTCTGATACTATCTGATATAAAAGTAATTTATGAGACATTTACCATTGTAGAAACATGGGTTGCTCTAGAACAGATTGTATTCCTATCATTTTTCCCTTTGTTCTATTATTCCACTGGGAAATTAGAAATGCATATATGTTGAAATTTGCTGCCAATTGCCTGTATGTATTTTAATAAACACGTCTGAATCTATTTTTCATTTCCATACAGTCTTCCTCTCTCAGATTATTTGTCATAAAATCTTGTTTCACAGGGGTAATATCTTAATACACCAAAAATAACCTATTATAGTCTCCCATTTCATGTAATGACAGTGTTCTAGTATGGAAGTTATTCTGTAATGCCATGATTACAAACTTTAGTCTGATGATGCCCATTTATCTGGCTTGTACAAAAACTATGCATTTAATCTCAAGTCCATTGAGAAAAGTGGTGCTAAGAGATGAAGAAAAAAGATAGTTATTTAAAGCTGTTTTAGCTTCCAGTCATAAAGCTATGCCCAAAGTCAATCTTTAGACATTGTATGACTTAATATATTTTCATTTTCCTTGAGGTAGGTTGGATTGGGTTTCTGACAGTTGCAACTGGAAAGAGAAGCATCACTTCTGTAATATAGCACATACAGTGCTGAGAACTTGAAATTCTGCAGCATCAATAAAAATAATAAAGTTTATGAAGAAAATAGGAATAGTTCCCTGGGGTGTTGAATGAATCTTTTTTTGTTGTTGTTTTTTTATTGGACACTTACCACATGACTGATACATTTACATGTTGAATGGTACATTATAGTTTAATAATGAGAGCACTTAAAGGAAATCCAACACTAGAAACTGAGAGATAAAAGCTGGTAAGATGTTCTCTAAATTTATTCCTCTTTCCCACTGAGCACACAGCTAACCTCTATTTCTCAGCCTTACAAGTGGTCACCAATGGCCTTTCAAGAGACAACTGGCAAACATTGTGGTACAAAACATTCTCAAACTTGGCCAAGGAATTTTCATACCAAACTCCTGTATCTTCTGTGTTCTTGGTTCCTGTTGCCTGACAGAATTCGCCACATATTATGAATGGCAGCTCCTCTGACAACATAGATCCCAGAACGACTGTGTAGATCAGAGCCTCTCATGTTCCCATGCTCTCAGTTTTTACATACATGAATTAGAAATAAAACTTCCTGGTGTTAAGTGATTTCTAGATTTATCTCTTATGGCAGCTTTTATTATATCAACATATTTAAATGGATATGAATAGCTTCTGTTGTACATTACATAGATATATTTTTTTTAAAAATTACAGACTTAAAAGGGTGGGGGAAAGATTTATGCTTATCCATGCATTACTTCTCAGGTAAAACTGTACTCAAGTGTAACAGGAGTGGTCCTAGGTCTGTCATTTTTGAACTTATGAATTTATTTTTTCAGTTCAAATGCGCTTTAACCAACATGCTCAAGTTTCAAGCACCATAAAACTACCAAAATTATTTTCCACTAAAAAGAGATTATTTTAAGGGACAGATTTTTATTCAATTCATGAGGAAGAACATGAGCATTGCGCAAAGAAATTAGAATCTGTCATCAAGGGAGACAGCGACTGCTTCCGAGAGGCAGCTAGTGTCTACTTCCGCTGTCTCTGCAAGTTCACCCTCATTATTTGTACTTTATAGTGAAGAAAAGGTTAGGAATCAATGCTGTTAAGTGCTTTTTGTTCAACATGAATTCCTGGTGTTTCTTTGGGATCCCAAAGCACTAGGGATAACAAGATAAAATTTTGGCGTCACCACTATTCCTATTAAGAGTTTTGGTGCTATTTTTCTGAGATAAGAGCCAAGATAAACCATTATTCTTGAAGAGGTAATCCATTCTAATGTGGGGATAACAACCTGGATACCAATCCAACAATCACTACCATAGACTAGCATTTTCTGAGTTTAGATTCTAGCCAACGTGAAAGTGAATTAAAGCAAGGGGATCTTCTCAAAACTAAAATATTTTTCTTTCTTTCTTTCTTTCTTTCTTTCTTTCTTTCTTTCTTCTTTCTTTCTTTCCTTCTTTCTTTCTTTCTTTTTTCTTTCTGTCCTTCCTTCCTTATTCTCCTTCCTTCCTTCCTTCCTTCCTTCCTTCCTTCCTTCCTTCCTTTCTTTTTTCATTTCTTGTATCAGAGATCAAACTCAGGACCTTGCACTTCCCAGACAAGCATTTATTCCACTGAGCTGTTTCCCTGGCCACCCTATGTAATTTCTGATAAAACCTTGTATAGAGAGACTAATTTTGCCTTGATTATCCTTGAATTAATGATGCATGCTGCTCTAGACCAACTACTCTCTGCTGAAGAAGGCTGCATCTGAAGATCCATATGAATGCATCAGGGAAAATCTTTAATACTGATACCAGTGCATATGTTCATGACTAAAAGTCAATCATTTTTGCAAAGTATTTGTTTGTACTGTATAGTGAGAGAAAGGTTAGAAATTAATGCTGCTAAGTGCTTTTTGTTCATCATGAATTTCTGGTGTCAGAAACCAGATCCCAAAACACTAGTGGTAACCAGACAGGTGTTTTGCGCCAAATTGTTCCTTTTTATTAACAGTTCTGGTGTTATTTTTCTAATATAAGAGCCAAGATAAACCATTCCTCTAGTTTTAAAGAAGAAAAGCAAAAAGAGATAGCGTAGTAAAATTTTAATATTTTATGTATTTTTGTCCAAAATTGACCAATGTTTTCCTACATAATATTTTGAGACAGTGTTTTAGCAAATTTCCCAAGCTGAGCTCAAATATGTGATGCTCTTGCCTCACCTCCAAGAGTGCTTGCATGATAGACACAGGCCACCATGTTTTTGTTCATTGTATGTGATATATATATATATATATATATATATATATATATATATATATATAACTTTTTGAAGCTTTTTTACATTTTTAACTTTTTAAGTTTGTTGATAACCATCAAATATATGTTATGTCAATTTCTGCATTTTTTTAGCAATTTAAGAAACTTTCAATGTGGAGAGATTATATAGACATGCAAATAAGCAACAGAATTTTATTTGAAATTCTCCATTCCTCGTTATGAATTTCACAGTATGTTCTGGGTTGATGTGTTTCATGGGTTACATTTGACCAAAATGGTAAACCCAGTATTTCATTTGATACAACTGAAAGCCCTAAATTACAGAGGCCACATAGGTAGGGATTTGGAATGGTGACTGGATCATGGGGGCATGGTAATCTCCTGCTGTGTATTAATCCACAGCTATGTCCAGAACTAAGTTACTATTGGAGGTGACCTGGTTGGAGGAACAGCACTGTGGGCATGACTAGGAAGGCTGTGTCTCCCTGGTTTTTCCCTTCTCTCAGCTCCCTGACCACCATGAGATGACCTTTCCACATCATCTGTACAGTCTTGAAGCCAGAGAATTATGGAGTGAAACTTGTGAAATTGAGACAGAAATATACTTCTCTGCCTTTCAATTGAGGATTTTGGATGTTGTGCTTCAGAAAAGCAAAGAAAGGTAAGTAAGATAACGACCTTTCTTTACTCTGAGTCTATCCTCTTCAAATTTCTTATTTGTATTGGCCTCTTATTTCTTCCCTTATCTGTCAAAGGGTATTCTCAAGTTTAGTGATGAGATCTACCTTCTAAGGCAGTACAGTATCTCCTTCATGCTCTTTGAACAAAACAGATTCCTCAGTATAATGCTTTATTTCTTCAATTAACTGCCTGTAATACTAAGTCTGCCCCATTTCACGTTATAAAACCTGTGTAATCTGGTTAATCTGAAAAATCCAAAATGCTTGCTTCTAATCATATTAGCTTCCCCATGATTTTTCATAATATTCTCTCTCCTTGAATGTCTTTTAGCATTCTAAATAAATAAGTTTGTTTTAGTTTGTACCTAGGTGTCCACCCAAAGCCTCATGTGGTCAATGGGGTGCTTCTAGTGTTTGTGACTAATTCATGATCCAATGTGGGGAATATGGGTGTGAATGCTTCACCCACCCTGGGGCAGATCATCTGCATGCAAATCTAAGGAGAGGAAAGAAGATTGCAGCCATTGGCCAGTCTTTTGTTGTTTGTTGCTTTCCTCTGCCCTCTGCTATTTGCTGCTCTGCCTTGGAGTCAGCCAACTAACCACTGAAGCTGCCACAAACTGAGATAAATAAACCTTTCCTTCCTTAACTTGGGGTGTTGGATATTTTGTTCCAACAACCAGAGAAAATTAACTAAGATGAAAATGCAGGGAGCAGAGATAGCTATTTTTAATTTTTCAAAGGTCAAATTCCAGCTAATAAATTTACCCTTAGTTTGAAACAGAAGCCTTGCTTCAAACTTTGCTGATTCAATCTCTTTTGTTAGGTAACTTTTGAAGACTACTAGGTGAGGTTATGTTCACAAAGTACCCAACAGATTAGCTCCCCTTCTCCTGTCAATGTTTGCATAACGCTTCTATTATCCAGATAGAAAGTCTCTACATATGTTCCTCAACATACAGTAACCTCACATCCCAGTAAACCCATCAGTGGTTGAAAAATATCACAGGGTGAAATGTACTTGGCATACGTAATCAACAAAACATTACAGTGTAACAAGATACCCATATAATAACAACTACTTGCCTTAGTGATGATATATCTGCAAGGTGCCGTGGTTTAGTATTTCTGATAAATATCATAAGAAATTATCTTACATATACTTCTACCACATAATTCGAAGGCAAAATTAAAATTCAAAATTCAGGACCCAGTAATCAGGCCTGGCTGTGTGAATGAGGCCACCCTGGGCCTATTGGAAACTCATCTGACCCAGCAACCAGGCCTTGTGTATGAGTGAGACCACCCTGGGCGCACCAGAAACTCATTTAACCCAGAAACGAGGCCTGGCATGTAAATGAGACTACCCTGGGTCTGCAAGAAACTCATTCAACCCAACAACAAGCCCAGCATGTGAGCGGAACTTCATTCATTAGACAAGCCCAGTGTGGAAAACTGCAGCAGAACCCCCTGCAGAGAGGCTACAGACAAGACCCACCCAGCTGATCTAGGAGTAGAACATCTTGCTAGAGTGGCACAGCAGGTTCACCTCTAAGGGCTGAAACAGGAAGAAGTGGAGCACAGCACCTAGACCCAAGGCACACTCACTTGAATGAGTTTCAACTTGGTAAATCCAGATAGGTTGCTAAAGTAAGAACTCCAAAGCTCTACAGCAAAGATAAGAAGGCAGAACTATAAAAAAATGGTAAAGTCAAGGAGAAAAATGCTCATTCAGGCCCTGATCCCACCCAAAACAAATACAGGAGCCAATCGCACAGAAGAAATTGGAACTCACACACCGGAAATGTCTGAGATAATAGCATCTGAAGTAAAGAAATGACTGCAGGAAGGCATGGAGGATATCAGACCAGAAATAATTTCTGAAGTAAAAAAAGAAATGATAACTATAAGGAAAGAAGCACTAAGTGCTTCTAAAGAAGGCACATAAAAACTAGAGGAGAATGGAACAATGATGGAATCCTTGAATGAGCAATATAGGAAAGAAATAGGATGCATGAAGCAGATTCCAAGGGCTATAGAGGAAATTAAAACTTCAATCACAGGCTGGCAAAACTGTTTTAACGAAAGTGAAAATAGACTTTCAGACCTTAAAAACACCACTGCAGCCAGTAGAAATGTAAGAAAAGATCTCTCTAAAACAACTAGGATGCAGGAAAAAATAGTTCAGCGTCTGCAAGATGATGCAAAGATGAATAGCACAGGACTAATAGGCATCAATGAGAAAGAGTCAATACAAATGACATAAAAAGGATATGGGCAGAAGTAATAGCAAAAAACTTCCCAAATATGGGGAAACAATGTGACATTCAGGTAAATGAAGCATATAGAACTCCAAATATCATCAACCCAATAAAAACCATGCCCAGATATATAATAACCAAGATCCCAGAAATTCAGCACAAGAACAGTATACTAAAAGCTACTACAGAAATGAAACAGATCACATTGAAAGGAAAATCCATCAGGATAAGAGCAGATTGGTCTTCATAAACAATCATATCAAGAAGGTCATGGTCCAGCGGGATGGCTCAGTGGCCTAAAGCGCCTGCTTGGGAAAGCTTGGGCTGCTTCAGGGACCGCGGTTCGATCCCCGGCACCATATGCTGCGCCAGCCCTGCCCTCGGGGTGAGCTGAGCCGGCCATAAAAATGAGTGAATAAATAAAGGTTCTGAAACAAGAAAAAATAATAATAAATAAAATTAAGAAAAAAAAAAAAAACTTAGGGGC
>PVJA010039598.1:0-19048 GCA_004027025.1 Myocastor coypus | reverse complement strand
TTTTTCTCTCCAGAACCATTCACTGCACTTTCTGATCACATGCATACTACGTGTACCATGGACGTGCATGAGCTAAAACACTGTTGATGTCGGTGAAGAGCTGCTGCAGATGGGCTGCAGGTGGGGCCCTGGCGGAGAAGCTCTCGGGGGAGCGGAGGGCACTGTCCACACCCTCACTTGAGGTAGCGTAGACTGTCCAGGTCCTCCTGGGCTAAGAGGCCGACACGGGCCTTGGGGTCCTTCTTGCTCCATTGTGCTCTGCCTTGCTATTCTGTATTTGCATGTTTCACTGTTTTGCAAAGAGGACAAATTGGGATGTTCAGCTAGTCTAAGAATATTTATCATACTCCTTAATACCAAATCAAGCATTTTTATTTATTTTTCTGCAAATACAGATCTGTACCTACAATTGTTTTTTTAAAAAGGAAATGGTAAAGTCAGGTAGAGAAACAGGTGGGGACTGGGGCTTGAGCACAGGCAAGGACAGGGCTGGGATGGACGAGCATAGGCCACGGTGGGGCCTGGCCAGCCCTAGCAGGCCTTCTCCAGGAAGGCTTTGCAACACCGGACACACTGCTGGTATACCAGCTCGAAGTCAGACTCGTTCCCCTGGAAGGACAGGAGAAAGAAAGCTAAGAGACCTTCACCTGTCATTTAATATGTCGGACACACACCTGCTGGCCTCCCCACTGGCCCCAATGTGTGCTGTACTTACATAATAGGGATCTTCAATGATGAGCTGTTTCTGTGGATCATAGCTCCCAAGCAGTTCAATTTTAGCTTTGCAGTTTTTAACTTGATTACTTTTTCTATTCAAATCTCTGAAAAATTGAAACATGAACTTAGTTTTCTGATCTACAGTTTCAAGTTAAACAGGGACATCTGCTAGGGGTTTATGAAACATCCGTATTGAAATCCAATGAAAGCGACCTGATTCGAACCAAAGACCACAGAGCTGCAGGACCCTGCATGCAGCCATGTGCCACAGCTCTGACTCAGCAAGAGCACAAGCAGCAGCAACACAGTCACTGACTTTGTCACATAAAACATGTGACAGTAAGTCAGATGGTAACTAGGACTTCTGCTGTGAAGCACACTTGGAGGTAACCTATCATAAAGATCCTGCTTCACAGACAAGTAAGGTGACAAGAACTTGGAAAGCCATGTGAACTAAGCCCTGAGGGAAAGGGCCACAGTCTCTCCCTAGCCCCTGCGTGATGACGTTTACAGTGGCAACACCACTACACAGCTTCTTTCTTTTATTCCTCAGCTCTGTCCAGGCTGAAAGCTCAGCACCCTACCACACTGCTGTCAAAGGCAAAGGCCCTCTTGGATCAATCTCCAGTTTCTAAGGTTCTCGCCAGTTCATGGTATGTCTGGCAGGAACCAGAGGTACAGCCAAGAGCACCCTGGTACAAGGTCCCAGCATGGGAAAAGGCAGGAAGCCACCCAGCCCATGGACAGTCAGATCAGGCTGCAGGTGGCAGAACCTAGGCTCCAGCAGCAGGGAGGAGCTTCTGGCACAGGTACAGGTATGCAGAGGCCAAGAGACCCAGCTCAGCCAGTGTACAGTGTACCAGTGCACTGCCCCCTTGGCGCTAGACAGTGTCAAGTCCACAACCGTACAGTTATACCTACAAACAAGGGAGAATGAGCACATGACAAATGAAATGTAAGAACGAATGATAGGCCTTACTTAAAAATATGCAAAACTGGGGCCCAGCAGGATGGCTCAGTGGTCTAAAGCGCCTGCTTGGGAAAGCTTGGGCGGCTTCAGGGACCGTGGTTCGATCCCCGGCACCACATGCTGTGCCAGCCCTACCGTCAGGGCGCGGGCTGAGCCAGCCATAAAAAAAATGAGTGAATAAGCAAACAAAGGTTATGAAACAAGAAAAACATAAATAAATAAAAATAAAAAATTCTTTAAAAAAATATGCAAAACTATCACAATTGTGCCTGTTCACTCCTATGAGTAACTAACAGTACAGATAGTTAAAGACAATGCAGACTACCTCTGTGTTATAAGTGATGCAGGTTAATAAACACTATGGCTACACTGAATCAAGTCTCAGCAGTGCGTGAACACCAGTGGGGTGAGGGCAGCCAATCAAGGCTGGAAGCCAGTCAAGTCCAAGGGGTGGGGCCCGGGCAGGTGAGTGGGCAGGGGGTGCATGCTCAGAGGGAGGTGCTTGGACCTGGGCCTCTCACACCCACTTACATTGTGAACCTGGGGGTGGGAAGGTACTTATGCTCACTAGTCCTGTCTCCACCCTGGTAATACATGCACCAACTGATGACGTGACCCGGGCGGCCACTTGTTGCTGTGTGACACTCAGTTTGCCAGTTTTTTACAAACTTAACTACAGTAAGCAGCCTATCTTGCAGCCTCACATGGGTTGGGGGCAGTGTTCATGGTGGAACAGGCTGACAAATAACAAAACACTCCAAGTCCAGGAATCGTGACAGCAGAAGGATCATGTGTGCGAACTCACACAGCTCCTAGTTCAGGTAACAGTACCACCATAGCCTCCAGTCAGGTGACTGCTTTCCTCCTGGAAAGGGGGTTTCTTTGTAAATACAGCCATGAGGCTACTCTAGATTATTCTCTGAATTCCCCACCTGCTAAACAGTTCTGCACACTGGAGCCATCAGCAGCGTGTTAGCCAGCACACAGCCTGCCATGTGACCAGGCTGAGCGGGCACACAAGCGACTCTCAAGAGTGATTACCTCAGATTGCTTTCGTCCATACACAGGATATAGTCAAATGTTGTGAAATCCTCTTTGGTGATCTAAAATTGAATGAGAAGTCAAAATAAAGTGCTTGTACCATTAATACTTAGAGCATCAAGAGTTGCAGTAGGAAGAAAAAATATCTCCATTATACAGTCTGTTACTTTTTAAGTATTTAACCAAATAATACAATATACTACATATAGGCACTTTTAAGTTAAAATATAGTCAATCTATTTCCCAAATTACGATGCAAAGAAATGTATCATAAGGTTCGTAAAATAAGGTAGCATGTGGACAAAGTCTATCCTCAGCTGCTGTCCCTTGAGTAGAAAATACACCTTCTCCTCCTCCTCCACTTCTTATCCTTTAGACCATCTGGCCCAGGGCCTGCTACTGGCATTAGCCGCAGCAGCAGCTGCCTATCCTTGAGGAGGCAGAAGAGATACCAGGTTTGGGGAGAGAAGAAGAGGCCAGAGAAAGAACAGTGAGAGCAGTAAGCAAATCCCTGGCCCTTCTTTACTCTGACTAAACATCACCCCTCTCTGACAAAGACAACGGGGCCATGCAGGACTTTTCCTGATTCCAAGCTGAAAACTTGCTACTTCCTAACACTGTAATTTAGAAATGTGGGCCTACTTTAAATAGAATTAAAAATATTAAATATTTTATAAATTTTGACTATGGTAAATGAGACAATAAAAGAAGAGATCATGACCATATTGCAGAGTAAAGGAGAAATAAGTTCAGTAATCATCTTTCTCACTACAAGATCCTCTGATATGCTGTAAGATGAAACCACACAGGAGACATCAGGCAAAAGAATAGTGATTCCTTGTTGGACAAAGGAGAAAGGAACAACAGGTATGCTTGTTACTCATAGTCTGTTAAAAGTGAGAAATCTCTGCAGTGTGATACTATTTAAGGTTGCATTTAAGTAATTACAAAGGACATAAATACATTCACATCCTAAGACATTAACGTTTTAAAATATAGTAGGTCAAATACTATTAAATATAAATACTACATATATGTTTCCAATTAGGTGAGAACTGTCTAAGAACTTAATATTAAACATTATTATTTTGGATTATTTGTACTTAATTTTGTCTTAAGAAGTGACTCGTAACTTAGTACATCAAACCACACAACATTTTCCATTATTTTAAAATAATTGAGAAGAGAGTAGCTATAATTTACATATCAAAGAATAAGCAGTGAAGATTTCTGCTTGCAGCTGGACACAAAGTGGCTTGTGGCCAACCACCCTCATGACCCCAAACAACTACAAAACCACAGAAAAACCAAACCATTCTCCAAAGTCCTTATGCTCACATGGTGACTTAGCTTTGTGGGCTACAAAGTCTCCGGAAAGTACTCTGCTCTGCACTGGGGGCAAAAACACAGCCAGACACAGCAAGAAAGCTGGTGAGCTCCAACCCGACCTGAACCATGTGTACAAGAAGGCATGGTCTCCTGCAGCACCCCCTGGGCCGACTGGACCTCATGTTTTACAGAAAAGGCCATTCAGCCCTAAGGATTTATTTGAACCCCACTGCAAGTAACCTTTCAATATTTATCGCCATCATTAAAACTGAAAAATATTTAAGCATAACTCATTTAAAAATAATATAAATACATTATCCATTATTAAGACTTGTACTTTTTTTTTTTTTATTTTTTAATGTAAAACAACTATACCTTGCAAACCAAGAGTGCAACTGTTTTGGATGGATTCCCCTCTGGATGCATACCACCTTCTGCTGTACTGTGCTGTCCAATACAGCACGTAAGGCAGATCAGAGTGTCTCACAGCCCTGTATACCCACAGGGATGCTCTTCACCAACACCACACTGAACCATCCACTGACATGGTTTGAACTCAGAGCCTGCCAACAGCCTTCCCATGTGCTGTGCTACACAGCCCCCTGATCAGCTGACTCTGATCAGTAGGCCCTTCTGCTTCCACATAACTTGAAGCTCTCCCACCAGGTGGGCATTGCCAGAACTACCAAAGCACAGGACAGCCCTGCACCAAGAAGGATTGGACCCAAAAGTTAAAGACACTTGGGAAGAGGACCACCAAGGAAAAGCATGACACCAACTGACTTGCAGCAGGCTTGGAGGGCAAGGACAGCTGGCCTGGGAGGGGTAGCTGCCCTAAGAGGAAGGATACCCAACATGCTCTCTCTCTACTCTTCAGCCAGGACCTCTACCACCCAGGTCAAGAAGCTCAGGAGGCATCCTGTGAACATCACACCTCAGATTCTCAGCACACAAGGCAGAGCCCTCTGGCACAGCAAGGCTCCCCGATCCTGCCACCCAGACTCGAGCCAGTGGACCCAACCACACAGCCAACAACCTGACCTGGCTCCTCAAACAGTGAACTAGTTCAGAAGCGATGTAATCATCCTAGGCTCCAGGTGTTCACACCAAGAGGAGTGTCTCATCTCAAGCCCAGGAGCACTGTGATCAACAAACAGAAGTGAAGAGAAAAAGGCAGACTCACAAATGACCACATGTACCACAAGACTTTTCATGAACTAATGGTGCCAGTATCTTCAGGAAACTGACTGAAGAGGATGAATTTCACCAGGAAATTACACATTCAAAAAAAAAAAAAAGCAAAACTTAAAGCAGGGGCTGGGGAGATAGCTCCATGGTATGAGTGCCTGTCTGGCAAGTGCAAGGTCGTGAGTTCGAACCCCAGTCCCGAAAAAAAAAAAAAAAAAAAACCTTAAAACAGTCAGGTAATATATCAACATGTTAAGACGTCAGAGAACATTTTCACAGACTTTGAAAACAGCAGAAGCATTAGTCTATCAGAAAATAGGGCAATAGTAAATTACAGACTAGGAACAGAGTAAAGAGCTTGGGAAATGAAAAAGAGCGCAAGAAATTTTTATATTCAATACATACAGAAGTTGCTTTCAGAAGAAGAGAAAGAGAAGTACACTATGAGAACAGCCCAGAACTTTCCAAAGCTGATGAAAATCATCAAGCCACAGGTCAGGGAGCTAAGACAGCCTCTCACCAAGAAGCTGACACTGAACACACCGAAGCTTAGGTAGCCAGAGAACAACAATTAGTCATTTCAAAGGAACAACTAATTAAACTCAAATAACTAAAACAGAAATAGTATCAAGCTGTAGTGGGGAAAACAAAACACAGAAAAAGAGAGAACATTTCCAGTGCATTTCATGAGGCTGTGTAACCCTGACAGGGCACAAGATCATGGCACAGGCCATCAGAACCACATGGAGTGCGCATGACCACCCATGGTAGCGCCATCTATAGTGGCCCTCAACTGGAAACCATAGGCCTTGCAACAGCAAAACAAGAACACAAACCACGAGATGACTCGGCAGCCGGCAGCATCACTGAACTTCAGTGAAAGCAGCAGCACTACAGAGAATCTCAGCGAACACAGCTAACAGAACAAAGGGAACAAGCACTGAGGCCCTGCTCCTCCAAAGTAGTAGGCAGAACAAATTCAAAGTGGCCCCTTCCAGAGTGGCAAAGATCTTTAGAGCTGCAATAAAACATTTACCAGAAAACGGAAAGTAACAAAAATCTCTCAGTCAATAGACCTCACACTCACAGCTCAAGGGACTGACTGCAGGAGCTGGAAGAACCATAAGACAGTGCCATTTATTAAATTCAGGCTGAAACTACTAAAAAAATTAAGATTCAAAGGAATGTAACAGAAGCATTATCACACAAATTGTGACAATTAGTAAAGAACCCCTAACCAAAGATCTGATACAATACTGATCTATAAAATACTGTACTAGCATTTTGAAATTTGAGAAGAATTTTTTTTTTTTTTTTTTTCCTGGCTCAGGCTGCCTTAAGGGCGGGTCTGGTAAGGCATATGGAGCTGGGGATTGAAACACAGTCCCCTGCACCTGACTGGATTTGCCCGAGCAGGCACTTAAACAACTGAGCTAACCAGCAAGCCCCAGTACTTTGAAATTTAAAAATATAAAATATTGAGATTTTTATAAAAGCAACAAAAACAAAAAAGAACTAGACTCTGAAAACACTACTTGCAAAGCTGTTAATTAAAACTGGTCTTGAAACAGTTTCTGTTTTTGCTTTCGTAAGTCAAATGTATTTAAAATACTCCATCTGTACCCACTTTTGTCATACATTTAAGTATATGAAAATTCAACCTAAAATCAGATTGCTCATAATTTTTAAAGTTTAGGAAAAACAAATTTATATCCCTTTAGCAATGGCAAGCAAAAATTAACATTGCATGCAAGAGCCTGAAGAGATTTGAGTAAATGATTCATAAATGCTTCACCTTTTACCCAATGAAAGTTCCACTTAAGGTCAAGTCCTTAAGTGCTTCATTTAAATGAAGAGCCATCAGAAACCCAACTGCATCTTCCTACTTATGACACCAATGCGAAGCTACCTTCATTTGAAGTCTAGGGGTTTGCCACTACTTCAGTAGACTTCAAGTGTAAGCACAGCATGACTAATTAACTGTCCACAGTATCACTGGTGTTATCCTGTATTTCTAGAGCTTTTTACAGCTGTCAAGGTTTTTTTGAACATGCAATGCAAGTTTCTTCTAGTAAGGATTTTAATACAAGCAGAAGAGTCATCATGCCTTATATTTGTCTAACAACTTGTGACAGAATAGACACCAAGGCTAAGTCTGGCTCCTGGCTAAGGCTTTCACTGCGAATTATGTAATTCTAGGCAGTATTTCAGAACTGTATATGTAGGTGGTTAGTACCTCCAATAAACACATAGTCTGGGTATCTCACAACCTCTTACGGTATGGGACTCTAATTAGTAAAAATTAAGATCTCTTCTACCTGTCTTGCCTTATGGTCTGCACTAATGCCATGATTTCTTAGGCAGCTCACAGCTCTTGGGTCTGGAGCTCGGCCCACGTTCCAGTTGGAAACAGCACCGCTGTCAATGGTCCACTGTAACACAAAACACAGGTCAAATTCAAGTACGGTACCTGCCGGGCAATGTGATTCATGGGGATGTCATGCTTCTTCATGCAACTCTGCCCTCGATAGTCAGGGGGGTTTCCCACTTCATATGTAGATGTGGCTGCACTGTCTATCCTCCACTGCAGGAGAAAAAAAAGGATTTTTTCTGGCGCTTTTCTGACCAAAGTTGTAAAAGGTGGCCTTTTCAATGTAGGGAATGGTACTTACGTTATCTGAAATGTTTTGATCAGTTACAAGTTTTCTGAATACTGCTTCTGCAATGGGCGACCGGCAAATGTTACCTTAAAGAGAAAGGAGAGGGCACACAGAGTGTGAGCTGTGTTAGAAAGGCAGAGCTGACTCCCAGTGTGAAAGATCGCTGAGCCACTGCATGCACCTGACCAGCGGTGGCTGTGCCTTCCCTGGGAAACACAAAGGCCAACACTGTGGGGCAGGGTGGACCTGGAGAGGACAGCCAACCTAACCCAAGTTCAGTGATCAGACACCCACTATCCTGGTAAAAGATAGGTTACCAATCAATCAGTCAACCAATCAATCTAAAGTGGACTACAAATGTCACCACAGCTCCCTCTGAGCCAGGTTAACCATCTGACAAAAGGTTCTCTTTATAATCTTCCTCTTGACTAGTACTCCAGACACTGGCCAAGCCACTGACAAACCTCTGGTGCTTCCCTTCACATCAGTCTCCAAGTCCAAATCAGTGCTCCCAAAGAACAATACATCTATACTTCAAAACATACAGCTGCAGCTGTCCCCTGGGTGGACCACCATGGAGAAAGCATCCACCCTCCCCTCAGCTCTCCCTCCAAGCAGCAGCTCCTTCACTCTAATCTGAACAATGCAGCTAGAGCTGAGGACATCCGTTCCTCACTCTGCCGTAAAACTGCAAGGCCTTATCTCAGAGCAAGTCTATCCTCACGTGGCCTCCCAAGACTGGCACCCCAAACTGGGCCTCAAAATGAAAGTTTTTTAGCTGTTATCTTTTGCACCAACTCTAAGAGCTCAGAATACTTTTAAACAGTTGAAAATTGAGCAAAAACAGGAAATTGTGTGAGAGTGCAATATTACACAGAGGTCCAATGTTAGTGTCTGTGGACAAAGTTCTCCAGGAACACAGCCAAACTCCATCATTTAGATGCTAGCTGGTTTGCTTGTTTGTTCTAGAGACAGTCTCTTATGTAGTGCAGGCTGGCCTTGAACTCACAAAGTAGCCCAGGCTGGTCTCAAACTCAGTGATCCTCCTACCTCAGCTTCCTGAAAGCTGGGGCCATTGGTATAGACCACCATGCCTGGCGAAAATGTTCACTCTGGTTCTTCACAGTTCACAGATACCAGCACACAGCAACCACTGAGTGCAAGAAACTACTTTCTCCCCACACATACAGAACGCCACAGGTTAGGTTTTCATGGGAGCTGGAGAAACAGTCACTCAAATCATATGCAGAGTCCTCAAGAACAGAGAATGCCTGACTACCTGGCCTCAGCATGTCTACAAGGTTTCCCTAGAACACGGCCAGCACTCACCTCCAAACTATGCCTGCTGTCCTGAGGGCTGAGAATAGCTTCCCTGCTGTACTCCCAGGTGCCCATTTGGGAAAGCCTTCCCAATCACTCATCAACCGCCTCCAGTCTCCTTTTCAACATTTCACACTAGCTGAACTCACACACCGGGCAATGCCTGACTGATAAATTCAAGGACATGTGCTCCAGAAAGGCTGGGGCTTTGCCCTTGGAGTTCACTGCTCTCCCAGTGCCTGCCCCACAGCAGTTGCTCAAAAACTTGAACTATATTGAAGACAAACATATGCAAGCATACACTTCCCCCAAAACCAATGTGATTCCTATTAGCACAATCAACAATATTAAGTGAAAATAAACACATGAATAGGATATTAGGTATTCAGCTTGAATGTTGTTATGGTTTGTGTATAGGTGTCCCCCTCGACCAAAGCTTCATGCAGTCAAGGGGCAGCTTCTGGAATTTGTGATTAATTATGGAAGGTGTGGGTGCTACACCTGCCCTAGGGCAGGTAACTTGCATTTCAAGGTAAGGAAGTTAGCTGCTTGAGGGGCAGGTACTCCTTCCTGGCTGCTACTCCCTTCACTGCTGTTCTCTGCTTCCACCATGAATGGATGTTCTCTGCCATGAGCCAAAACTGCCTTGGAGCCAGCTGAGTATAGACTGAAACCTCCACTGACTGTGAGCTAAATAAACCTTTCCTTCCTTCATTTTGGGTGTCAGGTATTTGTCCTAGCAACAAGAGAAGAGTAACTAAGACAAATGTCTAATAAATGTGCTAAATGCACTAATTAACTTCAACCAAAACCTTAAAAATGATATATGCTATCAATACAAAATAAGATAAACCTTATACTTCTTCATTCTCATAGAGATTAACTTCTAGAAATATCTGGTAACCAATACATTATTGTGAAGAAGAAAGATAAATAGATAGACCACCCCATTACTGCCTACAACAAGGTTACTACTCACTGGAATCTCAGCAGCCATGGAATGTCTTTTGCAGTGGTCAAAGGAAGCAACTAATGGTCTGGAAAAGCCAGGGGAGTACGTTATAAAGTACCATGCATTATGGATAGCCACTAAAAGATGACCACACAACTAAGATGCAATAAGCATCTCTCATGTGGGCCAACAAGCAGATCAAGAAGGCAGCACTCACACATGGGCGAGAAAATGTAAGGAAGGGACTAGAAGGGCTCCATCCGAAGAAAAAGAAAAGCTTTTACTCTGTAGGAAATGCAAGCTCGACAAAAGACTGAATAACTGGGCAGTGACAATTTTGTTTTCTCCCGTAAAGGGAGAACAGTGAGGATGAACCCTAAACTTCAGGAACAGATTCTACTTCATGTGTGTTCGTGGAGGGGGTACCCTAAGTGTTGAAATCCTAAGAACAAAAATGATTCTGAACAAGGATGTGTGATTATTACTTTAAGTGAAGAAACAGAAATTGACACGTGGGCTGTAAGCCAGTTACGGAGAGATCCAGAGAACCGAGAACCTAGAATGGAGCACTCCATCTCCTGCTAGCTGAGACCATCTTGTTAAGTGCAAGCCTAGGACAGCAGCGAGCACACCGGCGTGGTTACTGGCTCGGCAGCGGATGCCTGAACAGCTAACACCGACCCTGCAGCGGTGGGCTCAAGTGAACATAGTAGAGGGGAAGTAGAGACTCCAGCAAGTACAGCGAAGGGACCCGGCTTGGAAGGCGAGTAGGCGGCAGGTGAGAGAGAGGCATGGCTCTACGAGGGGATGGCCGGGGACGTAGGCCTACAGGCGGGATGTTACGTGACCCGGACTTAAGCTCCTGGGAAGGCAGGTGCGGAACTGGGTGCCAGGTCCATCCAAAGCCTCCGGCTACAGTCTTCTCTATCTACCTGATCCTGACTGGCAGCCCGGCCCAGAGCGAATGTGGTCCATGGCAACGATCCGAGGAGATTAATTTAGAATTCCCTTACCCAGACACACGAACAGCACCGACTTCAGTCCTGATTCAGCCATGTTCCTGCGCGGTCACGGGCGCCCAGAGACCGCGTCTGTGCGCGTCCCGACGCAGCGCATGCGCCTTGCGGGCCTCCTGGCTCTGCGCCTGCGCAGTCGGTAGCCTCCCGCTCCGCCCGAGGCTTGGTCCACCTTAGCTGAAGACGGGGAGGAGCCGAAGCTGTCAGTCATCTGAAGAGCAGGGCGAGGTCTGCAGGGGCGGGGTTGTGACTCACCTCAGGCCGGGCAGGGTAGGCTTGGACCAGGTTCCAGTCTCCTCAAAGTAGGGCAGGGCCAGAGGGCGGGACGGTGTCACCTGAGGATGGGGGCAGGGAGGGCGGGCCGGAAGGGCATTATCAGTCTTGGATGGGCGTGGTCTCTGTCCCTGGGTCCTGGAGGGGCGGGGCCAGTGGGCGGGTTCCCGAGGTCCCGGGCGCCGGGCTGCGGGAGACCAACTGCGCTACCCCGCTGCAGCCCCAGCTCTCCGCCTCTGGTGTCTGCGGGCAGGGCCGGCGCAGCTGAGTCCCAGGCGGCGGGTGGGCTTTCCTGAGCTAGAAGTCGGGATTTGGGGCGCTTTGGGGGCGAGGCGGCCGTGTTCTGCTAAGATGCGCGGTGCAGGTGTTGACCCAGTACGGGACCTGGGCAGACACCTGCTGCTCACCTGGTCAGGTGTGCTGCTGGACAGCGCCCCGCCCCGGTAGGCGGGTCCAAGGCCGCCCTTCCTCTTCCTGGCAGGTGTGCGGCTCTGGCGGAGCAGCTGGGCGCGAGTGAGTACCGGGATCTCGGAGGTCGGGGGTGGGGTGGGGGGGTCTGGCCGAGCCGGGTTTGGAACAGGCGCGGCACACCAGGGCCCGGGACGCGATCGCGTCTGCTGTGGAGCTCTCCGAGTCTACACCATATCGTTTCGTGGACTGTCAGAACTTGAAACTCGGTTAAGAATTACAACAGCTTGCTTCCTAGGAAAACTCCCGCGTTTCTAATTTTCATCGTTGAAATTCCTTTTATGTTTTCTAAAAACATCGACTGAATTATGTTCCCGGGCCGCACCTTTGTGGTACGCGGCGTACCTTGCGCTTGGCAGTGTGTTCAGGGGACGGTACCTTTGCCGTAAAGCCCAAAAGAATTATGTTTTGACCCCAAGTCCAGGAGGGTACCGAGACCTCCACATCCACCCGTCTGGCTCCCTATGGGTCTCTGTGTCAAGATGATTAGATGATTATCTTAAAAGTTTGAAAGTGGTCTGCACTGATTATTAACAGTGAGGAAGTAGGGTTTCCGTGCTGACTGAAAACATGTATTACTTTCAACAAACATTTGTGTGTGGCCACCGCCCCCGCTCTGGGTGGAGGCAGTGACAGAAGGGCTGTCCTGTCAGCAAGGGGTGAGTGGCCAAGAACAGCCTATCGGCAAAGCAGACAAGCCTTCCTTTGCTTACACAGACTACCTGTCTTGCATTCTTTCTTGCTCACCTTGGTGTTTCACTAAGGAGAGGAAATATTTGGACTAATTATGAGTTACTCAGGAAATCTGCACACAGAGCTCAGAGAATAACAGGTCTCTGGTGAAGGTGCTGTTTAGCTGCTGTGTGGGTCTGTTATTGAAATGCCCAAGCAGTGTTGGATTGTTTGCAAACTGCTATGCTGGTGGTTAAAATAATGACAAGTGACAACCTACATCCTGTTTCTATTGCGTTTTAAGGAGAATTGGTTATTAGGTCACTGATGCTTAATTTAAACAAAATCTATCTAAAATGAAGCCCTACCACCACTCTATGCTTGTCTAGAATGATTTGGTGCTTTAATTCTATTTGGAAAGCCTTTATTCTTAAGAGATATCTTACTATTTGGAAATAAGGATTTGGTATTGCAGATTTTAAAAGCTGATAGAGTGAAAGGTAACTATTTTGCCCTGTAGCTGCTAAATGGTGGTCATTGGCTTATTTCTGTATCACTGTAAGACATAACCCTCTGCCATTCAAGACCTAGTCGTATTGAATATTTGTATCTTCTCCAGCAATATTTATATGTTAGGCTGATGGACATGTGTGGTCCTGCCCTGAGGCAAGGTATTACCTGAGCTTGGGAGAATGGGGAAGCAGGTGTTAGCCTGCAGTGAAATAAGAAAGAAACACAGACCACAAAAATGTTAATGTTCCCAGGGCAAGAGTGGGTGAAAGTTTGAATGAGGTAGATTTGTGATCTGATCAGGAACACTGGTTCTGATTTCCAGAACCCACAGGTTTTGACTCCATAAAACAAAAGGAAGTGAACAAACACCTTCTGAGCAACAAAGCCCATAGCTTTGAGGCAACAGTTTTCAAAGCTGTGCTTACTGAGAAAGGCAACTTTCCAAGCCTCTTGAGAGATTCAATGGTTTCTTTCACTTTGGCAATGATTTAGTCAACTTATTCTAAATACAGTGTATCTTTAGCATTCGTTAACCTTGCATGGAATTTTATCATTTTAGCAAATTAACCTCCATCTCTTATAAATTGTAAAGTGTCACAATGTGATCAATACGTGGTTAACAGAACTTTGGAAAAGCATTTCAAAGCTTACTTTTCCCATAGATAGCCCTTTCATAACTTAGCACCTGTTGAAGAAAACCTCATAATGTATGCATATTGATGGAAGGAAAGTTTTAATATCCTTAACTCTGGGTAGAAATGGGAGGGGACCTCTTGACTGCTGGGCATTGTCCCTGGCCTTGGTGGACATGGAGACTACCCACATGCTGTAGCTCAGTGTCCTTGCTACTTGGCAGTTTGTTCCAGATAGGACTCAAATATCATCGTTTGACCCGTGACCCTAACCCTGAGCTTCTAACCTATGTTCAGTGTGGAGTATGATCTCCAAATCTTAAGCTAAACTCTCGAGTTTTTCCACAGTAAAAGATTTATTCCCAGTATTTTAGAAAATGTTCTTATTTTTTTAAAAAAAAAAAAGCTTTAGTAGGCATGTAAGAAATTTCTTAAGTTTTTAATTTCTTAAAAAATACACTTGACAGTCTCTTAGCTTGAGGTTTGGTAGCCACCTTTTTTCTAGGAAGAGACTGCAAAATTTATTGACAATTTGCTTTTAGTAGTTTGCTCAGAATTTGGGAGAGATAAGACTCCATGTGTGATTTGACACTCTAAGGGTGGTACCATCTTCAGCAGGGTGGGGATGTGATGGCTCCCCTCTGGGACCATGCTCTGCATCTCTTGGTACAGTAGAGGAAAAGTGAATGAGCAGCTATATGAAGCCAAGAACAGGACATGAGGTTGATCTCTCAATATTTTATCTATTTTTGTTCTGACAAACTCACTGTATGGAACTGTGAGCAGGAAATGTGGTTTTATGGGAACTTTGGTAGCATCCCTGCTACTCTGTGGAGTTTACCCAGATCAGGCTTCTTAGTAGGCCCCATCCAAGGTGGCACTGCTAGCTGGGGAAGCTCTTGTCCACAGGTGCGTGAGCAGGAGCTTTCCAACCTTCGTGCACAGCATGGCTGTGACCTTCCCCTGGCCAGGCTATTTGCCCAGCAATTCTAACTATGGAATTTTTTTTTGTATGACTGGTCTAACATGACTCAGCTGAGAGAGTTCTAACTAGAATGTCTTTCTGGATACAATCTCTGTTTTATTTACCCTGTCTTAGTTGCATGTGTCAGAGAATCTGGTCTAAGGTGACTTTAAGAGAAAAGAATTTTCCTGATCTGAGTGAGTGATTTAAAACCAGAGCTGGTCTGAGTTCAGAGTAACCCTGCAGTGCTGTTTCTCTCTCTACCCTACCTAATGTCCCACTGATGCTGGTGCTCTTAGACTACCCTGTGGAGATCTGTCAAGTGCCTTGATCTGGCTCATCCTAGTATCACAATGTGGCCAGCCCCTCTGCATCCCATGCTGTGACTACAGTGCTTCCTAAATAGATATCCAGCAGCAAAATGGATACCTTTCAGCTGCAGCTGACTGACCCTGCCTAGTAGGCTTTGTGATCTGTGAACTAGTTGTTTTCAGGGATGTGGTTAGAAGTAAAAAGCACAGTTGTGGCCTGTAAGGGGACACAACTTAGGGTGAAAGAAAGGAAAAAAAGACAGATGTGCATGTCTGCATCTCAAACTGTCACCAGCGAGGAAGGGTCCTTCTTTCAATGATCATGGAAATTAAAATTAGGGTATCAGCAACAGCTTTCATTGGAAAGTAAGAGAAAGGGAAGAGAGATAAGTTTGAGCAGCGGAAGGGTCCTAGCTCTGATGAAGAGCAGACTGCCCACAGCAAAGGGCTGGGCATAGCTTTTAAGGGATGCTGAGGTGGGCAGCACTCAAGTTGGTCATGTTCTCCGTCTTCACTTGCAGCTCCAAAGAGACCCTCCTGCTTGAGGGGAGTTCGGTTCCCTGGAGCTGTTTTGTTCTGTGTGGAGCTCCCAACTTTGCAGAAACTCTGCTGGAATCCAGAGTGATTATGGGCTTAGGGAAATGACTACAGACTTTTTTTAGGGAGTAAAAGGTGATAGTTGAGTAGGCCTGTAGCCTTTTGTTGTACATCTTATAGGAGGATGAGATATAGTAGGTAAATTTAGGGCCATTGAGCCTGCTCTCTATGTGCAGAAATTCCAAGTTTATCCTGCTTATTTACACATTGGGCATGTGCAGACACAAGTGAAGAGTTGCTGTTTTTAGCAAAATTAACTATAAGTCTCTCAGTGCCTCAGAAGAAAACATTTATGATTAGATTTTAATGAATAACAGGTACAGGGCCCAGGAGCCCCTCTGTGATGATCCCCAAGTTTTATTGTCTTGTCTGGTTTGCTGGAAACACTGTGGACAGAGGCATCCTGGCTTCAGTGAAGGTTCTGGGTTTTGGTCTGGAAGTGGAAGGAAGGGTTCTTGCCAAACCTTTCATGGATCTCGGGTCTTGAGTTAGAGCCTAGAAGAACTCCTGCCCTTTGTCCTGGAGTTCTCTGACCACTGTCTCCATTTCATAAACCTGAGTGCCAGGAATATACAGTGTCCTGAACCCCCATTTTCTATCATGCCTGACCGCTTCTGCAGGCAGGCGGGTTTCAGTGAGTTGGCGCAAGCATGTGCTGTCCTTGTTGCCCACTATGATGGGCTTGCCCTGTTTTTATAGTCATGAAGCCTAGTTATAGTTGTGACACCACCAAGCAGTCCTGTGTCTTTGTCAGAAGACACAGGCCTTGTCATGGACAATAGCAGGTTTCTTTCTTGGGTCTTTCTCCATGTGGCATTGAGGCTGTGGGAGCTCCTAAGTTGCAGGAAGCTCGTGGGTGCAGATGCCCTGAAGCCCAGGCTCCTCATCCAACATACATTCAGGGCAGGAACCCCAGCACTCCTGGGGCTCTGACCACACTCTGTGTGGTTTCTTCCTGGGCAAATGCTGTTGGGACTCAGCCCTCAGCTCTGGCCTCTCTCAAGGTCTGCAGAGCTGGAGGCCTTACCATTCCGCATCCCATTTCCCTGAAAACCACTGGATTTTTCTATGTGAACCAGTCATTCCCAGGATTCGACTTTTCATTTCCCGGGCCACACAGAGACTTCATTCATTTAGCATATACCTACTGGTCACTTACTGTGCATCCATAATTATAGTATATGTTGGGAGTATTAACATATACCCCACATACACATACCCCACACACATGCAAACCCAGCACGTGCACCGCGTACATGCACACATCCATCCACATGTGACAATAATCCAGCCCATGATGCAGACTCAGCATCTCAGCATGGTGGAAACTGAGAGGGATCAGGTAATGAAATTACATTTTCTGAGACGTTACTTGAACTGTGGAGGGAAGGTCAGGGATAAGCATCACTGACAGCAGCAGCAGTGAAGGGTGTCTCAGGCGCTGGGAACACGGGCAGACATCTGAGAAGCAGATGGAGGGGAGGGATGGGCCCTAGGACTAGCCGACAGCTCAGCAGGGCCTGTGATACCTACCTCATGGTGTTACTTCTTGGACATGATTAGCCACACAGTCTCTCCCTCCCTGCTTATGCTAGAAGTGGGGTGGTTTCTCAGCTTCTGGGTGGCCAATTTGGGTACAGCTAGCTAGAAGCCCAGCCCTGGAGAAAGAGGAGAGCCCTGGGTCACCAAAGCCTGCCTGGTATACACACTTCTGGAATAGACCCTGGGCGGGGTTACCTGCAAGAGCTGTAAACTTGTCCTGTCCGGTGATCCTAAGGGTGAGTCATAGTTGAGCACGCTGGATGTCTCATCTCTTTCTGCAAAGGGTCAAATGTCATACACACAGACTTTGCAGGCAAAAGGTAAGCTTAGGATTTTATGTAGTCACTCCTTTAACAAGAGAGAAGATGAACTTCTGTGATTGGTTATATCGTTAAAACCAGTGTGTGGTTCTGATACAGCCGTAACATAGTCAGACACACCACATAGTTGGGGGACAGCTAAATTCCTGGGCCCCTTACCTGCTTCTCATTAAAAGCCTAATTTGTGTTTGTGTTTGTGTTTGTTTTGGGGTGTGTATATGTGTGTGTGTTCTGGGATAGTCCAGGCCTTAGCCATTTTTTGCTCTGAACAGTGAACCTTCACTTGGGCCTACAGATACCCAATGGGTAACCAAAAGCATAACAAAGCTGGACCACTGTATATCCTTGGTTACCCTAAAACTCTGAAGTCAAATCCCTTCTCAGCTGTGTATATGGATGTGTTAATCACTAAGAGGGTATCTGTCTAGGGACTGGCAAAACAAGGCAGATCAGTTCTAACTTTATATGATCTCAGCCCTTTAAAATTTGGGGACATGAGGATGGTTGTTTTCCAGGGACTTTCAACTGTGCTCTAAAATCTCCAGCCATTGTCCTGCACCCATGTTCATCTGGATCTCAGGAAAAGTGGAGCCCACCTGATCAAGACCCCCACATACAGGATAGTCCTTTCCTCAAAAAGAGACCATCCCTCAGCCATGAGGATCCCAGAGCTGTGACCCTGGACTCCTGCTCACTGGCCAACCCTTGAAAACTGGCCTTCATCTTTGCATGCCTGGATCAGAGTGCCACCTGACCTGATGTCCTTTCCTATCTTCCCACCAACTTATCAGTTAAAGCTACTTTTTGCCAAAGATTTGTGCTTTAGTTTTAATTTCCTTTATGACCAAAAGCAGGGATCCATGCTAGCTGGCCACAGTACTGCTCCAGTGCTTCTTTCACCTGTCTGCTGGCTAGGCCAGGCAGGCACAGAGGCCACCTCACTAACTAGAAGTTCAGCTCTGCCCCCGTTGAGTAGAGCACTGTGATCACTGCCCTTCTTAAGGTGACCGTCCTGCAGAACCAGCACATTCTTCTTTTCAATTGATCTGGGTGTGGAGCAGGGGTGACTATTGTACCTGGTGGCCTGGGCAGAAGGTGGCCAGCCCTGTTGGGCCAGTTCTTAGTTGCTGCCTCTCCCAGAATATGTGCCATGCTACTCTAGGGTACATAAGACACTTTAAAGTCAGCTGCTCAGCAGGCATCCAGGGGTCCTTGTAGGGGCAGACTGGGCACTAGGCTCTCAGACTAGAAGCAGAATCCCTTCTAGATCTCTTCCCCCAAAAGTCAGGTCCTGGGTCAGCAGAACTTACCCACTGTGGTGCTGTCCACCTTCATGGGGCCTGCCAGGCTGACCCACTTGAGCTACACTCTTCTACGGGGGCTCAGGCCCTCTTCCAAGCCTGTCCTGCCTGAAGCAGTCACACAGCTTCTCCTGTCTTTTACCATAATTAACAATTCTTAGGTCAACTAACAACAGTTCTACAAAGTACATTCTATGGTCTCAAATTTAATCCTAAGGGGATTTGACCCTGGAAGATACAAAAAAAAAAAAAAAAAAAAAAA
>PVJA010039597.1:0-19021 GCA_004027025.1 Myocastor coypus | reverse complement strand
GAGAGCCCAAGGCAAAGAAGGGAAGAATTTCAAAGCCCCAGAAAAAGTTGGCCACCCACACTTGCATTTACACCAGCTGTACTAAAAGCCATACGAGCTCTCCTTTCAATGCACCCCTGTGAGCCCACACAGGTGAGAAAATGTAACTCTGTGATTGGGACTGTTAAGGGTGGAAGTTTGCAGCCTCTGATTAACTGACCACTTACTACCGCAAACATTTTTCTTTTTTCAGACAGACACTACCTAAATGATTAACCTATCTATATATAGACCTGAAAATAGACTTGACCAAAATTTTACTGCTACACAGATACAAAAAGAAGGCCAAACATCATTTCACTTTTAGTTACTTATTGAGCATTTATAGGCCCAAGTGAAAACTGATTTTAAAGCTCTAGGTGTTCCAGGAGAAAACACAAGTCATGTTTTTAATAGTTAGACAGCAAGGATGCAGGATTCTGCCTCCTTTCTCCTCTGTAGTGGACTAATGGTCAGCTTCTAACAGCCAGCTGAATTGAGTCAGCATGCTGCTGGGTGCATGTAGATTGCTTTCCACAACATAACAGGAGGAGTAGAGGGGAAGTTGGTGTGCTGTTGTTTCTCCTAAAGAAGCTTGTCTTGCTCATATTCTCTATATGATCCTAGCCATTGTTCTCATCAGAGATGTTCAAGGTTTCACTGCCAATGAAGATGGTTGCAGCTCTTTTCCTGGCAGCTCCGATCCTTACTCAGTGCCTAGCCTTCAGCCTTCCCTTCATTGCAGATTGTTCATACCACTGGAACAGAGCTTTTAGCTTCCACTATTCACCTTGGGACCTTCCCAGTGAGGATCCCTGATACACACTTGCACCCGACACTGTTGTGGGCTCTAGGCCTCCACCTGGGCTCACAGAGGACATTCACATGGACTTCAGGTCTCCAGCTGGATGTTAAAGGACTCTGCCATATGATCCTGGCCATTAGCTCGGTTCTTTGGGTCTGTATCATGGGGCCAGATCTGCACACTTTTGCATTTGACATGTTAGGTGAACACTGTAAAATCATCCCATAAATTACACATGCTCTGTTTAATCATTTCCCTTTTAAGCCCTGAATACAACACCATCTTTACAGTCATTCATAATGACGTTATTTTTCTTGAACAACTAGAGATTGATATGCTTCCTTACTTCACAGAGACAAATAGTTCCCTGCTTACCCCTTAGTTAGATGTCGCCACTTACTTTTGAGAACTTGAAGCTTTTCTATTCCATCACCAGTAGTTTGAACTTTCTGTAGGCCCTGGATCTTCGCAGAACACTTAAAAATCTTTTATTCTCTTGACCTAAAGTTTCAAACAGTTGTTGAATATACTGAGCTTGTGGTCTCACAACATGCAGATGTGAAATGGTAAACAGAGGGAGGTTAAGAGTGATTTATTGAAAATTATAAGTAAAAGCCAAAAGACTTTACGATCTATAGAGAAACCAGGTTATGAAACTTGTTTTTCTTGTGTTTTTTGTCTTCCTTCCTTTCTTTTTTTTTTTTGTTGTAATGGTGATTAAACTCAGGACTCTGTGCTTGCCAGGTAAGCTCTTAGTCTACTGAGGTATGTCGCCAGTCCACACTTCCTGTTCAAGGAGATTATGGGGCCACAGAGGAAAGATGATGTACACTGTGCCTAAGGAGACTCACCTAGACAGAAAACTTTCTTTCAGGCTCCCACAGAGAGCAAAATAGTCAAGCATTGACTGTGATTTATCCAGATGCCTGACACTGACAAAAGTTTTCCAAGCCGCACTACATGATGCCAGAATAAACCCTGTTGGGACATGATTGACTTATCAGATACAAATGTTGTATACTTATTGTAACACACACCTTCCTTTATCTCAGTCTCAACCAGCCAACAGAATAGGTTAACCACGAGGTATAAAAAGGAAAGACATATTAATGTTCTGAGTTGTAAAAGGCTCAGTCAACACCCTCCAATAAAGACTGCAGAGCTGATAATCCTCTACTGTTATGAACTATTAGACGAAATATACCACTACTTTCTCTTTGTGAAATGAAAAGAAAGAACTGTGCCAATAACGTTTAGACAAGGTATCATGCCTACATCTTGTACACTGTACGAAGAGAACATCATGTAATATATTCACTGTTGTAAATAATGATGATGATGATAACAATAAATAATAAATATTTTTAAAAAGTCAGTCTTCCTGGGCAGATCACATATCTCCATTGAATAAGTGCATACATGGCAAGAGCAGAGTCCTGAGTTCATTCCCTGATACCTTAACATAAATAAATAAATAAATAGATAGATAGATAGATAGATAGATAGATAAATAAATAATTCATCCTGAAAAAAATGAGAAAAGAAGAAAAATAGTAAAAATAATCCCTGACTTTCCAAAATGTGTTACAAGTAGATAGCTATGTGGGCCCTTAGCCCAGAGCTAATTATAGATAAGGCACACAACAGATATTGCTCAATGGAAGTGGAAATTTTAGCAAACTAGTTATTTTGCGTTTAATATTGCTGAGCACTCAGTAATTCAGTAAGGAATACCTACAATTCTTTTTTGTTGGGAGGGGGCTCCTTCTCATATTGCCTGGGAGAGTTTAAACTTGATCCAAATCTGAGTTCATTGTTGATCCTTATTTTAATTTTTATAAATATTTCTTGTCGTTCAACTCTACGTTTTGACCTTCACTTATGTAGCTATATTTTACTCATAAGGTAACTAAAGAAACTATTTTCTAAGTAACCATGAACGTGGGAAGATCTTATCTATAGTTAATGAGAAAGCCTGAGAGAATATTTTCTCTCTAGGTGTACTGTGTATCTTCAGTCCTTTTCCTTTGTAGCCCTATAATCTGTTGAACAGAAATTTGGGAAACCACTGAGTTATAAGATGTTATAGAACAGGTTCTCTTATGTTCTGAGTCTTCACTGACCTTGAAGTATTAAGGCCAAAATATTGGTTATCCTTGTCGTCTTTCTTTTTCTCCAATAGTTCATCTGTAAACTTATACTCTTAATCCTCAAAAAGAAAAGTTTAGTGATACTATTACTCTATAATGTAGGTACTTGAGCTTAACATTACTGTCTTTCTGAGTATCAAACATCTTAGACTTAACTTAGAATTCGTATTATCTATCTATCGTTGATATTCTAATAAATCTCTATACAATGTGATAAAAGCAGTTACACATTTTTGCAAAGGAGTTTAGAAATCTAAGATACACAAAATTGTAGCCTATCAATACTTCTGTATTTTTCCTAGTCTCTTACTCTAATTTAATACTATTTTTCTTTTCTTGCAAACCAATCATTTACTTGAGAGATAGTATAGCAGTATCTGAAATTACATTAGTAGCAGACCAGAGTGACAGGCATTCCTTGCATAGTTTTACTGTTACACATTGCTATGCTCAGTGTGATAAACGTTTTGGAGGTTCTTAGGACACATATCAAATTCATCCTATGCATGCTTTTGCTCCTGCCATGTTTCCTATATGTTCTGCTTAGAGTCACTTCGTTGTTTAAACTTTAAGTCCTTGATTTCCATGCAGCTGCGTTGTGCCTTTCCATATTTATTTCTACTTTTGGGTTCGTATACTATGGAGACTATGTTATATTTCCATATGTACATCTGGTTTATTTCACTTATGAGCATATCTTCAAGTTACATTCCTTTATACATGAAATATATTTTATCATTCTTTATAGCTGAGTAATATTCCATTGTATAAAAGTACCACATCTGATTCAACCGTTCTTTACATGATTAGCATTTTGGTTGTTTCCTAGATTTGGCTATTACAAATCATGGTGCTACAAACATAGGTGAACAGATATCACTATGATATGATATTTTCAGTTCTTCTGGGAAAATTCCCATTAGGGGGATAGCTGGATTAAATGGGATTTCTAGTTCCAGTTTTTCAAGGAATCTCCACACTGCTCTGCACAATGGTTGCACCATTCTGAAGTCCCACCAGCAGTGGAGAAGGGTTTCTTTTTCCCCACAGCCTCTCCAAAATTTGTTGTTTGTTGATTTCTTTATGATAGCTATTATTTATTGAGTGAGGTGGTATCAAACTGTTGTTTAATTGGTAATTTCTGAATGGCTAGTGATGTGGAGCATGTCTTCATGTATTTATAGGCTTGTAGACTTTCTTTCTCTGAGAAGTGTGTGTTCATATTAGATGCCCATTTCTGCATTGGATATTTGAATTTTGGGATCCTAATGGCTTTTAGTTCTTTATAAATTCTAGATAGAAGACCTTTCTATGAATATTTATTAGTTAAAATCTTTTCCACATTAGTGTTTTGTCTTTTCATTCTCTTCGTAATTTCTTTTGAGTGGCAAAACTTTCTTAGCCAGAGGAGGTCCAAGTGGCTGATTCTTTCAAAGTTAAATGTGCATTTTGATTTTTGTCTATGAATGCTTTGCCTACCCCTATGTTTTCAAGACTTTCACGCACTTTTCTTTCAGCAGATTTAATGTTTCTCCTTTAATATTTAGATCTTAATCCATATTGACTTTAGTTTGTGCATAGTGTTAGACCTGTGTCAACTTTTCGTTTTTGATATGTGGAGAGCCAGTTTTTCCAGGGGCATTTGTTAAAGAGGCTACCATTCTTCAGTCAATACCTTTGGAACCTTTGTTGAAGATAAGGTGGCTGAGTGTGTTTGTATTTGATTCTGCATCTTCTAATCTATTCCACTGATCAGCAGGTCTATTTTTTCCAATATCATGCTGATTTTATCACTGTAACCTTGTAGTATAACTTTAGGTCAGGAATTGTAATGCCTCCTTCCCTGTCCATGTTGCCCATTATTGCCTTTGAAATTTTAGTCCTTTTTGGTTCCAAATAAGTTTTAGGGATAATTTGTCCAAGTTTCTGAGGTATGTCGATGATATTTTCATAGAGATTACATTAAATCTATATGACAATTTAGGGAGTATGGCCGTCTTCAAAATGTTGGTTCTTTCTATACAGGAGCACGGAATCTCTTTCCATTTTCTGAAATCCTCCAAGATCTCTTTTTTGCAGAGTACTGTAGTTTTCATTTAAAAGGCCTTTTACTTCTTTAGTTAGGTTAATTCCCAAGTCTTTCCTTTTCTTCAGTGTGATTATAAAAGTTATTGTTTCTCTAATTTCTCTCTGAGTGTGTTCATTATCTGTATAGAGGAAAGGCATTGATTTTTGTTTGTTGACTTTTTGTCCTGCTATGGTACTGAATTTGTGTATTAATTCTAGTATCTTCTTGGTGGAGTTTTCTGGGCCTTTCAAGTAGATTATCATATCTTCTGCAAATAATGATAGTTTTACTTCTTTTTTACCTATTCTTATTCCTTTTATTTCTCTCTCTTATCTAATGGCAGTAGTTAATAACACATAATAATATTGAATATGAGTAGTGATAGAGGATATTCTTGCCTTGCACCGGATCTCAGAGTAATACACTTCAGGTTTTCCCCATTTAGAATTATGTTAGCTGTTAGATTGTCACAGATGGTTAACAGATTGAGATGAGGCCCTCTTCCAGTTTTTTGTAGGGCTCTGAAAATGAATGACTGTTCAACTTTGTCAAAAGCCTTTTCTTCATGAATTGAGATGAACATGTTATTTGTGCCTTTGGCTTTGTTGATTTATTGTATTACATTTACACATTTGCATACATTGAACCATCCTTGCTTGACTGGAATGCATCCTATCTTGTCATGCTGTGTAATCTTGATGATTTGCTGTATTCCATTGGCATCAAATTTATTGAGGATTTTGGTATCTATATTCATGAGAGAAATTGGCCCATAGTTCTCTTTTTAATTGCATCTGTCTCTGGTTTTTCTATCAGTGTAATATGCTCCTCTAGTAATGATTTTGGGAGGATTGGTTTTTTTTCAATTTCACTACAGAGTTGGAGGAGTATCAGCCTTACGCCTTCTATAAATTTCTTGTAGAATTCAGTGGTGAATCCATCAGGTCCACGACTTTTCTTTGTAAGTAGGCTTTTTATTACATTTTGTATATCATTATTATTGGGTTACTGAGAGTTCTTATATCTTCTTGATTCATTTTTGGTAGTTTAAACCCCTCTATGAACATGCCAATTTCATCTGTGACTTCAGTGCTGTGAGAGTAAAGATTTTCAAAGTAGCTATTAAAGATCCTCTGATTTTTTGCTGGTTCTGTAGTAATTTCACCCTTTTCATTCCGTATTGCTTGAATTTGAATCCTTTCTTTCCTCTTTTTGATGAGATTAGCTAAGGGCTTATCAGTTTTATTTAGTTTTTCAAAGAACCAGCTTTTTGATTTATTAATTCTTTGTATTATTTTATTTGTCTCAATTGAATTAATTTCTGCTCTAATCTTTATAATTTTCTCCTATATTTGGGCTTTTGATTTCATTCGCTCTTCATTTTCTAGTTGGTTGAGGTGTTGCATGAGGGTATTTATTTGTTACCCTTTCTCTCTTCTTAATATGTGAGTTCAGAACTGTAAATATCCCTCTAAGAACTGCTTTCATTGTATCTCATAAGTTCCTGTAGGTTGTGTTTGAGTTTCGTTAATTTGTAGATATTGTTTGATTTCATGTTTAATTTCATGTTTGCTAAGAATAGTGTTTTTAATTTCCATGTATCTATGGGATTCTTGTGGTTTCTTTTGTCATTTATTTGCAGTTTCATTGCACTGTGGTCAGATAATACACATGGAATAATTTCTGTTTTCTTGCATATACTGACTTATGCACTAGTATGTGCTCTATTTTAGAAAATGTCCTATGTGCAGCTGAAAAAAATGTGTATTCAGAAGTGATTGGGTGGAACACTCTGTGTATGTCCACTAATTCCAGTTATTTCAAGTTCTGGTTCAGCTCTGCTATTTCTTTGGTAAGTTTTTGTCTAGTTGACCTATCTTTTTTCAGATAAGGGGGTGTTGAGTTCTCCTGTCAAGATTGTGGTATTGGATATTAGATTTTTTCATGTTCATTAAGGTTTGCCTTATATAACTTGCTTCTCCTGTGCTTGGTGCATACATATTTATGAGTGCCAGCTCTTCATCTTGAAGTTTCCACTAACCAAAATGTAGTGGCCTTCTTTATTTCCTTTGATCCATCAGTCTTCGCTTGAAGTTTAGACTGTCTCCAAACAGGACTGCTACCCTTGCTTTTTTTATGAGGTGTTGGAACATGTAGTATTGTTTTCCATCCTTTCTCTTTTAGCCTAAGAGTTTCTTTATGTGTTAAGTGTGTTTCTTGTATACATCATTGAATTAGTTACTTTTCACTCGTTGCTCAGAGAAATACCCGACACTCAAAATGAAGGAAGGAAAGGTTTATTTAGCTCACAGTTCGTAGACGTTTCAGTCCATATTCGGCTGGCCCAAGGCTGAGTGGAGCAGGGTGGACAGCATCCAGTTCATGGCGGCAGAACAGCAGCAAAATGGTGGCAGAAGCAGCCAATCAATCAGGGCAGCAGAGCAGCGGCAACAGCTCTAGTCTATCTCTCTCCCTCTCTTTATATAACATTCACGCTCTCCACCTTAGCCTCTGCCTTAGGCTACACCTACAATCCCAGAATAACTTTGACCCATAATCCCAGGGATCATGGATCAAGTCCAAACTCTAGGAGTCCCCGCCCAATGACTACATGAGGCTTTCGGGGGACAGCTAGACATAAACCATAACAAGCATATTGTTGGATTTTGCTTCCTTATCCACTCTGCCAGTCTATTCCTTTTAACTGGAGAACTGAGTCCATTTACATTGATGGTTATAATTGAGATATGTTGACTCAAAACCTGGGAATCTTGGCAAGTCACACAAGTGGAGATAAAACACTCACATCACTTTTCGACAACTGTGGAAATCTTGGTGAGACACACCACAGGAGGGTAGGCTGGATGGGCCTTCCACTCACTGTAGCCATGACTGAGATCAACTGATTGGGAAAGTCCAGAGAACTGAAGGAATGTCAATAGCACAGTAGAGTTACAACTAAGGTGCATAGAATGGACAGTATGGGATTGGTGGTGTGAAAAGGCCAAAGTAACAATACCAATGTGAGCCACCAAGTGACTGAATCCTACATGATATTGACACCCAGCTTGGGCAAAGTGAAGATCTATTTTTTTTCTTTTCTTTTCTTTTTTCTGTCTTTTTGAGATAGAGTCTCACTATGCAGTTCAGGCTGCCCTTGAGCTCACCTTTTGTAACCCAGGCTGATCTCAAACTCACATTGATCCTCCTGTCTCAGCCTCCTACGTGCTGGGATTACAGGCATGTACCACCATATTTGGCAGAAGTAAAGATCTTATACCATCTTTTTCTCTTAATTTCTTTTTCTTTTCTTTTTCATCTTCATATTTCCTCTTTCTCTTTTTTTTTTTTTTTTTTTTTTTTTTTTTTTTGCCTTTTTGCCTTTTTGAGACAGAGTCTCACTATGCAGTTCAGGCTGGCCTTGAGCTCAGTTTTGTAGCCCAGGCTGGTCTCGAACTCGCAGGGATCCTCCTGCCTCAGCCTCCCGAGTGCTGGGATTACAGGCGTGAGGCACCATGCCCGGCTATCCTCTTTCTCTTTCTTTGTCTTTGCTTTATACTGCATCCTTCCTACTTTCCCTCACTACAACGAATGAAAAATGTAAAATAACAACAGGTCCAGTTTAAATGCAGATCACAATTACTTGTTTTCATAATCTTTACTCTTGTAGCACAGAAGAAATAGACATATTCCTAGAACTACATAAATTACCAAAGCTGAATCAAGAATATATAAATTTTCTGAAGAACTCAGTATCAGCTAATAAAATTGAAAATGTAATTAAAACTTACCAACATAGAAAAGCCCCAGTCCTGATGGATTTACAGCTGGATTCTAGAAGAAATTTTGAGAATACTTGCTGATAATACTTCTCAAACTCTTTAATGAAATTGAAAGGGAAACAATTAGCCCTTATTCACTCCTGGAGGCAAGTATTACTCTGATAGCAAAACCACAAAAATACTCAACCAAAACTGAGAAATATGGGAAAGTCTCCCTCATAAACACAGATGCAGTATTTCCCTATAGGATAGTAACAACAACAAAAAAAAGATAGTAACAACGGTTCCAGCAAATCATCAAAATTACACAATACGATGAACTTAGCTTCACCACAGGAATGAAGGGATGGCTCAGTATACACAATTCAATAAATACAACACACCATTTCAATAGAGCCCCAAGCAAAAGTAATCACTTTAATATATGCAGATAAAACTTTGATAAAGTACAACACTCATTAATAGTAAAAATCCTACAGAATATTGGAATATATGGTCTTTACATCAATCTGATAAAATCCTTCCATCGCAAACCAACAATAAATATAATAGCAATTGAAAGCTTTTACTCTAAAATTGGGAACTAGACGAGGATGTCCACTATCACCCCTTCCCTTCAGTGTAGATTTTGGAAACACTAACCAGAGCAATTAGATATGAGGCAGAAATAAATGGAGTAAAGGTAGAAAAGGAAGAAGTTAAACAATCATTATTTATAGATGATATGATATTCTTGCAGAAAACAGCCCAAAACCTGCATTTAAAGATTATAGAATTAATAAGCAAATTCAATAACTAGATACAAAGTCAACACTCAAAAAATGAATTGCATTTCTGTACACAAACAACAAACTGACTGAGAGAGAAATTAGGGAAAAACTGTCCTCCATAATAGCTTAGGACCTTGCACTTTCAAGTGCAATGAAGTTCATCAATATTTGCTTTAGATCTGGGAGATTTGTTAATTTTATTTTGACTGGGATTGCCTCAAATCTGCATAACAGTTACGAGAATATGGCCATTTTCACAGTAGTTCTTATCCATGAATAAGTGATATCATTACATTTTGTGATATCCTGTTCAAACACCATTTGAAACCTAAATTTGCAAAGGTAAACCTCAGTTAAAAAAAAAAGGCAAGACAAGAGGAATCAAGATCCTTGACTTGAAAACATAATACAGGGGCCTAGGAAATAGTTCAGGGGCACAAGTGCCTGCCTTGAAAGTGCAAGGTCCTGAATTTAATCCTGGGTTCCACAAGCAAGCAAACAAGAAAGGAAGGAAGGAAGGAAGGAAGGAAGGAAGGAAGGAAGGAAGGAAAAATAAATAAATTATAGTACAAAGCTACTGTGATAACATCAGTATGGTACTATCATAAAAAAAATGGACCTGAGGTTCAAAGGAACAAACCATTTAAAAGATGTAGGCACAATTAGAAACACGCTCAGTCACTTTATTTTGAAAAAGGGGCCCCAACATGGTCACTGGAAGAAAGATAGCCTGTTTATCAAACACTGCTGAAAAAACTGGCTTTCTGGGATGGTCAAGAAGTTTGGAGGATTAAAGTGCCTGCTTAGGCAGAGCGATGGCCAGGGTTTGATCCATGGCAGGCAATGACAATCCCACCCACATGCTGAGACGTGATCAAGACTTGGTGTGGTAGTGTACACCTGTAATATCACCTCCTGGGCAGCTGAAAACAGAAGGATCACTATGAGTCCGATCTACACTGTGAGACCCTCTAGACCCTGTACATCCTTACTAAAAATACAAACAAAAACTGATTTTCTGCATACCAAAAACTAAAACAAGAACCACGTCTACAACCATGCACTAAAAACAAAGATAAAAAGTATCAAAGATCTAAACATTAAAGCAATAACACTACATCTACAGGAAGTGGAAATTGGTAAAGTTTTGGATGTAGGGTAAGTACAGAATTGATGAACAACAAAAAAACTTCATGTGAAGTATTTCAAAGTATTAGTAACCACAATTTCATCTCATTAAAATATTTTACACATTAATAAAATTAGCTCTGTAGAATAAGTACTTTCCTGTCAAGCACAAGGGACTGAGTTCAATCCCCAGTTCTGAAAAAAAAAATTACCAACAAAATGAAAATAACAACCCACAGATTTGGAAAATATTTTAGTCCTATATTCCTCAAAAAAGGACATTTATCTAGAATATATAAAGAACTGGAAAAAGTTGGACCCCCCCCCCCGCCAAATTCAAAGACCAAATCCAAAAATGGGCATCTGAGATATTTTTAAAAATACACACTTCGCATATGAAGAAATACAAATAGAAATGAAATATAAGAATAAGTATTCAACATCATTGGCTATTCAATAAATTCAAATTAAAACAACACTGAGATTACATCTCACCCCATAGAAAATGGCTATCATCATGAAACCAACCAATAAGAAATCCTGGCGGTGCTGTGTTGAAAAGGAACCACTCTTATTAATAGTGTAGACTGGTACAACCACTGTGGAAATCAATGTGTACATTCCTCAAAAAGTTTCAAAGACTGCAATAGGTTATAGAACAACCAATGTTCAATTTTTATCATCTTGCTTAATGATATTCTATATTATTTCTATTGCTTTTAAATTTTTTATTGTCTTTAATAAAGTAAGATTAGAGGTCAAATACAACCCAGCTCTTCTCCTTCTATGTATTTTTCTCAGAAGAATAAAAAACATTATGCCACAGTAATATATGTGCTCCCATGCTGATTGCAGCACAATTTATCATAGTCAAATCTTGGAAAAACCCAAATGTCCATCATCTGAGGAATATATGGAAAAGATGTGATATATTTATAGAATGGAGTACCAGCTCAGTTAGCTATGGGGAAGGATAAGCTTGGGGTTTTAGTGATAAATGGATGCAGGTGGAGACCATAATCATAAATGAAATAAATCAATCTCATACGTGTGACCTTTGTGTTGTCTCCCTAGTTTAAGAAACTGTCAAAGTAAATAAAACCTAAAATGTATAATAGATATTTGAAAGAGAAAAAAATACTCAAAATGAGAGAACAAATGGTTTGTCAGAAAGCAGAGAAAAATGAAAGGAAGGACAGTGAGACAGCTCAGTGATCTAAAGCACCTACTTAGGCAGGCTCACAGGACTGTGGTTTGATCCCTGCCACCTGCCACCACAAGCCATTCCAGTTCCACCACCAGGGTAGGATGAACTTGACACAGAAAAGGAAATATATATATAAACACATACACACATAAAAGACAAATACAATAGTTCTACCACAGATTTCTTTTAGTTCATTGAAAAAAAAAGTTTATACAGTGTGAAATTTCACTACTTATTATATGCAGTGTATATTAATTAGACTAGCATTATTAACATATCATATCCTTGGGATTGGCTTTGCTGTAGTCTAGCAAATTTGTTCATAGTAGTCTCAGCTGCTCCCCTGAGTTCACAAAACTAGATTTCATCTCATTATATTCTTACTGATATATGTGTAATGATTATTACATATCTAGTAATGCAAGTAAAAGCAGCATACAGAAGAAGTTGCAGTCTTTTGGATTTGAAAAAAGAAATACCAAATCAGGAAAAATTGTTTTGAACCACTGAAGTTAGACCCTTAGGAGGATAGGGAAATAACTCTATGGTAGATACAGTGAGTTGTTTGGTGTTTATGAGGATGTAAATTTATTTGTGGTATGCACAAACAGGAGAGAGAGAGAGAGAGGACAGAGACAAACAGATATAGAGAGACAGGCAGAGACACAGAAAGAGATGGAGACACAGAGAGATAGAGAAATGGAAAGAGATCAAATAGAAGGAAAAGTTGTAGAAGCTGTGAGGTGGTTTGAATTTCACAGACTGACTCAAGGCTATTGTGTTTGGCTAGTAAATAACTGGGAAGCATACCTCTAATGGCAAATGCAAAGTACATACTACACATTCAATGACGATCACAGAAAGATGTGCTCAGGGCATGACCAAGATGCCAGGAACAAAAAGAGTGGTAAACACAAAAAGTTATGCAGGGCAAGAAGAAAAAGGCATAACGCATCACACAGACAAATCAGGATTTTGAATTTAAAAGATGTAAACTTTAGCCTGTATGTATCATGGTAAGACTGGTAGGAATCACTGACAGGGTACTGAATCATCTTCAGGGCTTCGATCATCAGGTTTTAGAGTACTGGAATTTTGTTCTGAAATTTTTTTTTTAGTTTATTTATGTTCTGAGCAAGGAATTGGTCAAGATAAGTACAAACAGTAGCAAAGTTTTATTAAAGAAAGGAAAATAAATAGACTCTGCAGAGCAAGTTTGTGCCAAGTAAAATTTGGAAAAGAAGTACAAACTACAACATGAGTGTGGACTACCACATAAGAGAGAACCCAGTGGTCTAAAAGCAGTGACTTTAATAGGACCATGAACTTTAAGAACTTTCACTGAATTAAATGAGAGTATTTTGAATTTAGTGAGTTTTTGAAGAATTTCTATAACTATTTCACAGTGCTTGTTTCCGTTTACATTTCAACCAATAATAAAGAAGTGTTCATTTTTTTCCCATAGCCTCTCCAGTATTTGTTATTGGTTGATTTCTTGAAGATTGTCATTCTTTCTAAGAAGATCAATTCTCACAGTTGTTTTACTTGGTAATTTTCAAATGGCCAGTTTGTTGAGGATTTTTTCATGTACTTCTCAGTATTTGTACTGGTTCATCTCAAAACTGTCTATTAATTTCAGTTGCTCTTTTTTTTTTTTTTTTTTTTTGTCTTTTTGAGACAGGGTCTCGCTATGCAGTTGAGGCTGGTCCTGAGCTCACTTTTGTAACTCAGGCTGGTCTCGAACTCTCACCGATCCTCCTGCCTCAGCCTCCCAAGTGCTGGGATTACAGGCGTGCGCCACCACGCCCGGCCAGTTGCTCATTTTTTATTGGCTCTTTAAATTCATGGCTCCAATTTTTTTAGTTCTTCACAGATACTAAAAATTAACACTTTGAGGAGCAGTTGACACATTCTTTTTTCCATTCTGTAGGTTGTATTTTCACTCTGTTTTTGGTTTCCTTTGCTATGAAGAAGCTTTTACTTTGCTGTGATCCCACTTGATGCTTAGTATCATTTAGCGTGTGCATGAAAATGGGGCTCTGCCCAGAGTCTTTTCCTACCGGTCTTAAATGTTCTAGATAATTTGTCTTCCAGAGCATTGTGGATGAATTTGTTATAATATTTAGATTCTTTAAAACATTATTTATTTATTTATTTATTTATTTATTTATTTATTTATTTGGTACAGGGTCTTGCTACTCATCTTGGACATGTAATGATCCTCACATCTTAGTTTCAACAACACTAGCATTACAGGCATGTACCACCCTGCCAGGATTCAGGGGCTGGCTCAGGAAGTTCAGGAATCTAGGACTGGTAGGGCACGCAGCACCAGGGACCAAACCCGGGTCATTACACTTACCAGGCAGGTGCCTAGACCACTGAGCTATTTCCCCAGCCAATATTTAGATCTTGGATCCATTGTATTTAGTTTGTTGCATGGTAAGAGATATACAAGTAAGTTTCATCTTTACCTTGCCAGTAGCTAGGTTTATTAACTTTGTTAAAGATGCTATCTTTTCTGCAGCAAAATGTTACACTCCCTTGGAAACGATAACGTGAAAGAACATGTCTTGATTGTTTGATGCATCCTGTTTCATTAAACTGATCCACAAGTTTCTTTTTATGCCAATACCATGGTGTTATTTATCACTCTCACTCTGTAATATAAATTGAATTATGTTACTGTAATTTCTCCCACATTATCCTTGTGGCCCCAAATTTCTTTTGTTATTCTAGGTCTCTCATTATTCCCTATGGATTTTAGGATTGTTTTCCTTAGTACCATGAGGAAGTTATCTATATTTTGTTTGGCAATGCATTAAATCTGTATTACAGTACTGACAGTATTGCCATTTTTACTGTATTGGTTTTGCCCTTCCAAGAACAGTTAATATCTGCATTTTCTGATGGCCTTTTTGATTTCCTTATTTAGAGAAGTGTAATTTAAAATGCACATATATTTCACCTCCTTCATTAGGTTACTTTCTACGCATTGTTTTTCACTTTATAAAGCATTGTTTTCTTAATTTCTTTCTCAGTAGGGTTTTATGGGTGTTTAGAGACACTATTGAATTTTTTTGTGTGTTTATTTTGTATTCTGCTACACTCCTGAATTTGGTTATTAATACTAAGAGTCTTTTAGTGGAGTTTTGGGAGTGTCCTATATAGGAGACTCTTTCTTCTGCAAATAGTGATATTTTTACTTGTTTTTCTCCAAACCATATTTTTTAAAAAATATCTGTCTATTGTTTAATTCCACTGGCTAGTGTTTCAAGAATTATATCAAACAAACATGGTGATAGACAACATCCTTATGTTGCTTCTGATTTTAGAGAAGCTTTCAGCTTCTAGCTATTTAATATGAGGTTGACCACTATTTGCTCATAGCTGGCTTTTGTAAGATTGAGATAAAGACCTTCTATACCTATTCTCTGGGGATTTTATTGTGAATGGATGTTGGATTTCTGCCATATATTTTTCTGCATCTAACGAGATAGTCATGTGACTTTTAGGTTTTCTTCTGTTTATGTGGTATATTTATTTGGTTAGGTCGAACTATCCTTATATCTCTGGAACTAACTTGGTCAAGTTATATAATCTTTCTGATGATTTGCTGTTTTGCTAGTATTTTATTAATAGCTTTTATATTTATATTCATTAAAAGGACTGGACTGCAGTTGTGATTTTTGTTGGTTGGATCCTTTCTTGATTTTAGAATGTTGCTAATGCCTGTGTGATTATTATTATTGTTGTTATTTTATTACTATTATTATTATTATTATTATCATTTTTATCATTATTATCATTTTGTTTTTTTGAGATAAGATCTGGCTATGCAGTTCAGGTTGGCCTTGAGCTCACTTTTGTAGCCCAGGCTGGTCTCGAACTTGCAGTGATCCTCCTGCTTCAACCTCCCAAGTGCTGGGACTACAAGCGTGTGCCACCACGCCTGGCTATACCTATGTGATTATTGAGTGATTCTTTCTACTTAAGTATGAAATGCTCAACTAAATAGAACAGCATAATTCTAGATATGGCTGAAAATATTTACTGAAAGAAAAAGACAGCAAATAATAGCCTTGCCATCTGAATGGAATAAAAGGGAAATGAAAAATAAAGGCTCATGTCTGTTTCTTTCAATAAGCTCCAGTCTTCACCTCCACTTTGGTTATCATTTCCCGGCTTCCAGCACAGACTCTGCAGCCTACAGCACAGATTTTAGCTGTCCATTGCAGATTCACTGGCCTACTGATACAGAGTTGCTTTGGATATTACAGTGAGATTGAGGCCTACAAAAGATTGTTTGGATCTCCAGTACACATTCAAAATTTTGACATGTTTCCACACTTGACTCTGCAAGTGGCTATTTTAAAGCAATTTTGTAAATATTTATATATTTATATATCATGCATGGAATCTGTTTTCTTACTAAACACTAACTGATACAGATTTCATCTGGGAATATTTGGGAGTATTTGGTTCTTTTTCAATGGCATTAAAGTGTTTCACAAATATTCACATTATATCTTCCATAAGTTCTTGCAGAATTCAGTAGTAAGTCTTTTGGGAAATAGGCTTTCCTTAATTGATAGCTTTATCACTATTTGACTGATATTGGATTATTCAAGGCTTCTGTATCTTCTCAATTAAGCTTTGGTAGTACATACATGTCTAGAAATTTTTCTCTTTCTTCTGTATTTTCCATTTTCTTATAATACTGGCTCTCAACACAGTTACCAATAATTCTCTGAACTTCAGCAGAAGCTATTGCAATTTTGTGTTTTTCTTTTCCAATAGCATTTATTTGCATTGTTTCTTTCCTTATTTCATAAGATTGGTTAAGGTATTGTCTATTTTGCTTATTAATTCAAAGAAAAAGTTCCTCAGTTCTTTGACTCTTCATATTTTTATAGCCTCAAATTATTGTTCTGATCTTTATAGTTTTTTTTCCTCCTACTAGATTTAGGTTTGAATTGTTCTTCTTTCTCTCAGAACTTGAAGTGCATCACCAGATTATTAATTTTAGTTACTCTGTTTCCTCTAAAGTGAAGATTCATAATTATAAATTTCTTTCTTAGACCTACTTTCATGGTGTCACATATGTTCCCATATGACATACTGGCATTATTGGTGGATTGGAGGAACTGTAATTTTTTCTTTAATTTTGCTTGTATCTTATTGATTATACATTGTGGTATTATTTAATATCTTTGTGCTTTTATAGCTTCTGTAGTGTCATTTATCATTGACTTTTAGTATCACAGCATTATGATCTGATAGTATGCATAGAATAATTTTAATCCTTTTGCATTTATTTAAGCATGCTACATGAGTTATTATGGGGTCTATTTTGGTTACAATCACTTTGTTGCTATTATACATAATCTATTTAGTTGTTCTTTAATGATGAACTTTCAATGTTAATAATTATAATGCTTTACCACTTTTCCAAGACCCAGTCTCATTTAATTTGGAAAGGGAGGACTCAGTATAATTAGCCTCACAACCAAATGCACTATGAACGTTTTCTAGTATTGTTTATGTGCCAAAAAATGACAGTATTGGCTTGCAGAGGGCTAGCAACAATTTTCTTAACCACGTAGAATCAAGTCAATCAGTTACAGTAGTATCATCCAAAACAAATAGAATAGTAGCATACCATTAGAGCCGACTGTTTACCATATTTAATCTTAGAGCAGTCTACAATTACAGTGTTAAGATTAAGATAGCTCTGTTATCGACTTTAACTAATATATAATAAATGTGATAGTTGTGTCCTCTAATGGTAGAAAAGATTTCCAGAGGAATTTTTCAGATTTAATTATCAAAATATTAACAAAGCTTTTTGATTATGCCACCAAAAGTGAAGGGCTGGGAAATGGGTAAGTCCAAGAGAAATTCTTTGAAACTATAGAATCTATGAGAGAGAGAGAGAGAGAGAACAAAAGAGTTTCTCAGGAATATAAAGGTATTTATTGAAAGATCAAACTGAGGCAGCCAAACAGTCACAGAACCAGACCAGCCGCACTGACACAAGTGAAGCAGGTTTATAGGAAGTACATTTGGAGGTCTGTTTCATGGATCAAACAACCCCAAACAAGGGAACAGGACACTTCATAGGATCTTTCAGGGAGGGTGATTGTAGGCTGGAACAGCCAGGTCGCAGGTGAACATCATTTGTCCTCCTTGTGGTTTAATTTTGCTTAGGTCAGAGAGAAGTGAGCTGAGACTGACATGGGTCAAGGGGAAGTTAGCTGAGAGGAGAGTGCAATACGGGACAGAGTTGGGGTTGGGTTTGGTGTCAGGCACCTAAGAAACCTAGAGGGGGAATATTTGTGGCAGGGTGCCTGAAAAACTTGGGTGCTGACCTATCATTCATAAAATTAGGGGAACAAAAGAGAAAAGGCTCTATTTCTGTGTATTGTATTGTAATACATAGAATATTGTAATAAAAAAGAGAAAAAAGATGCTATGTCTACATAGAATAAAACTAAAAGGGAAAATAACGTAGTAGAGAACAGGAAAAGGTTAAAAAAAAGAAACAAAAATAATAAACAGCAGAGAAGAATGTCAAAGTAAAATTCCCCAAGCCTCAATAAACTAGTTAAAAAAATAAAAGAAAGGAAAAAAGAGAAATTTTGAAAAAAAAAATTAGAAAAAGCCCCTGAAAATATATACATAAACAAAGAAAGATAAACAAACAAACAAACAAAATAATAAACTTCTCTATAATACTGAACACGTAGTTTTCTTCCAGGATCTCCAGCTTGGTATACAGTTCAAACTAAGACATGTATTTGTTCATACTGGCATATAAAGAAGCCTGTGAGACCCAGATTTTTTTCTGGATGCAGGTGTTAGCAGCCAGTAGGATTAGGATTAGAGTCAGGGTGCCAATTATCTAACTTTTAACTGTAGAGAAATTCAGGTTAAGCCTGTCTTCTGGCCATGAGGATGCTGCTTGTATCTGTGTCCTTTAGCTTCAACCCCTTTTGGGTCTTGCTAACGTGACTATGGCTCCGTGAAAATGTCAGATTATTATGGATATCTGCTATCCAGGCACTGAGGGAACATAATGCTTACTTTCTTC
>PVJA010039596.1:0-19050 GCA_004027025.1 Myocastor coypus | reverse complement strand
TTTTTTTTTTTTTTTTTTTTTTTTTTTTTTTTTTTTTTTTTTTTTTTTTTTTTTTTTTTTTGAGACAGGGTCTCGCTATGCAGTTGAGGCTGGCCTTGAGCTCACTTTTGTAGCCCAGGCTGGTCTCGAACTCACACCGATCCTCCTGCCTCGGCCTCCCGAGTGCTGGGATTACAGGCGTGAGCCACCACGCCCGGCTCTGCCTAGTTTCCTTTCTAAGGGCTTGATTCCACAGGATCATTATGTACTCTTTATCTTTCTCGATCTTAGCGACCCCTGATTCATCATATCTGAGCACAATCTCTACAGAAGAAGCCTGATCTGGCATTCTAACTAGTTCCGTTACTCTGCCCTCATTGAAGGACCTCCCACTGCAATTCACAAGATTCCCACACCTCAAAAGAACTCTAATATGCCAGATATTAAATCAGGCATGGTATAGCTTTTAAAAAAATAATCATTTTTTAAGCTCATAGACATTTCTACAGAATTAGATTTCCTAGAGTTACTATACCACAGACGGCTGGCGAGGTAGCTTTAGTGGATTAAGCACCTGCTCAGACGAGCACAGGGGCCAGTGTTCGATCCCCAGCACTGCATAATGTGCTGGCTCCCCCCCGAATGCACTGAGCTGGCCACTGAGGCCAGGCCTGGTGGCACATGCCTGTAATCCCCGTGCTGGGGAGGCTGAACACAGGAAGATCACTATGAGTCTGAGCTGCGTAGTGAGAGCCTGTACCAATTACACTGAAAGCAAACACAAAAGCAAACACACAACAACCACAAAAACCAGAACAGGGTAAACCAAAATACTTTATCTGTTGCACAGTGTGGATCTTGGAGTGTCAAAGATGAACTGTCTTAGCTATTAAATTAAAGACTTTGCTTCATTTACAGTGCTAAGGTGACACTTTAGGTGCAGTCCCTGAGTTCATCAGTATTTAGTGCTAAAAGTTTAATTTCTGAAACTATGCTATAACTGCTCTGCTTACACAGGACTCAAGTATGGATTTCTTCCTGCTATCTCTTCCTCACTTAGGTCAGTTCAAAATCCATGTCAGGATGGTAACACATACTTAGGAAAGTCAGGCCACATCCAGAAATCCATCTGCACAGAACTACAAGAAATCATGGATCAGGGCTAGCTCTCTGCGCAAAGGACAATAGATATCACGCAAGCCAGAGAAACAATTGCCAAGAACCTCTCCACCTGCCTTGATATTTGACACCAAAGAGTGGACCCTCCTTAGAGACATGTGTTTCTGGCCAAATAGGTGATACCATTCTTTCAGACAGCCTGTCACCTCTGAGATACATCCTTATTGCCCATCCTCTTTTAATTACAACTAAATTAGGAAGCTTCATGAGCTCTACAATATCTTCTATTTTTCAAGCAATCTTCATCCGCTGAAATCTAAATTTCCTATACCTGAATTATCAGGCCATTGATGGTGAAGGTAAGTATCGCTAAGATCCTGCCAACTTTCTCTGGTTTATGTCTCTTCAAGGCCTCTAAATTTAACTCTTTGAAGTTGAACTTCTGAATCCTTTGTCATTGTTCCCCTTATTTTAAACTGCACTGCCTCTTGGCCCTTTCTTGAGTTTCAAAGAGAGTGAGCTCTTTACACATCAGAATGTTTTCATGTGTTCTGAATGGGGGGCTGGTATTTATATCCTTTGGATATCCTGTAAAAAAAAAAAAAAAAAAAAAAAAAAAAAAAAAAAAAAAAAAAAAAAAAAAAAAAAAAAAAAAAAAAAAAAGCCCTTGCATTTCCTCGTAGGGTCAAGAAAGCCTCAGATTGCTTCATATAAAAAACGCTTTATCCTCCACCATCCCAGAATTTTTGATGACCCTCATTTCCCCTACTGGGTTTTCCTTTCTCATTTCTCATTCTGCAACAAGAATCGGAAGCAATTTCATCTGGTGTCGAGGACCGAAAGCTTAGTACCAAAGTTAGTGAAATTGTTGAGGTTTGATATGTATTGAATAAATAAAAAAATATGAAGTAAGAAAGAGACAATTTCCCTGGAAACCTTCTTTGTCTCAAAGTAATATAATTTTATTTAAAAAAATTAAAGTTACTTGTTTCTTTAAAAAGCATTCACACAATTCTCAAGTGGCCATTCTCATCCCACCTAGGCCTTGTGGTAAGGTTATCTTCCAAAACGGAACTTCTACAGTGGGTCACTATATGCCATTATAGCTCTCTGTTTAAAGTTAATCTTTACAGAGGCCTGCTGAGGGCAGACCCGACACAGTGACGTAGCAGCACCAGCGGCACCAGCGGCACCAGCGGCAGTGACCCAGCATCAGTGGAAGGAGCCCTGTTTCCAAAGGAGCCCCATAAGGTCAGAAGGTAAAAGCAGTCTACCAAGGGGAAACTCACTGCAAATGAGTGGCTGGTACATACTGGATGTGATCTATAACCGTAGGGGGGTTGCCACGGTGAGAGGGACCAAATCAATAGCTACCCCATTGGCCAATCACTGCGCCCGCCGCCCTGCATGTTACTGTAAGGGCTAGGAAGTCATGCATGTGCTAATCAGTTTTTCTCTTCACATGGCAACAACGCGCTTGCCTGGGGCAATCACCATCACCATCGTCTAGGAAAATGGACAGAATGCAAAGCAAACTGGATAGCAACCTCCCATCCTTAAAAACTGGAAGGTAGGTCTCAGGGTAGACACAGAGCCAAGACAACTTACTCTTAGTCTGAGGAAGAAATATTTCCTAGAGAAGGCATGACGTTAGTGATAACAATAGATTTCCTATCTACCATAAAATAAGAAACCTTGCACCAACAAAGATAACAAAACAAAATAGAAAATATGAAATGACAAGATGCAAATATAAAACACAACCCCAGACCTCCAGTCCACCCAGCCCAAGTCTGAAGCACAAGGACACTGAAGAAATTAGAAACCAAATGGCAGAACATTCTGGAATGATAGCAGCCGAAGTTTTAAAAAATGGAGGTGGTTATAGAAAAAAAATAATTTCTCAGGTAACAAAAAAAGATCAAAATGAAATACATGCCCAATAATTCTGGAGTAGAAATAGATTTTTAAAAAGAAATAGAGGAGCTTAGGAAAGTGGTGGAAACCATCAGTGCCCCAAGTAGGAAACTAGAGCTAGAGACCTTGCAAGTACAAGGTCCCAAGCTCCATCTTTGATACTGCAAATGAATGAATGAATGAATGAATGAATGAAAAAATAATGGAAGCCATGAAACAGATTCAAACAGATATCCAGGATATTAAAAGCTCCACTAAAAGTATATACCACAGGTTTAATCAAAGCAAATATATAACATCAGATTCACAAGACAGAATTGAGGTGAATGTCCATGAAAAGAAAGATATCTTAAAAATACCAAAGAACCATGAAAAATCAATCACACAATGGCAAGATGAGGTGAAGAATAACACACACGGACCCGTGACAGTAAGAAAGCTGGAGACGGTACCACTACCGCCAACAGCAATGGACAAACCTCTTCACAGAAGTAAAGGTAGCGACCCAAATATAGATAAAGCATTTAACATACAAGTAAGTGAGACAGATAGAACTTCAGATTGCTGTGATCAAAACAAAACTACACCAAGCCATATAATAATCAAGATTCCAGAAATTCAGGACAAAAACAGAATATTATAAGTGGTTAGCTGGGACTGCCAAAATACACATGGAGGTGCATTCCTGTAATCCCAGTGCTAGGGAAGCTGAAAACAGGAGGGTCACTATGAATCCAAGCTTCATAGTGAGGTGCTGGTGAAATGGTTCAGCAGTTTAAAGCACCTGCTTAGGAAAGTTCAGGCAACTGTAGGGACCGTGGTTTGATCCCCAGCACCACATGCTGCACCAGCCCCACCCCCAGGGCATGCTGAGCTGGACATAATAAAAATAAGAACCAAGCTGCGTAGTGAGACCCTGTAGGGGATACACTAAAAATAAATACTAAGTGGTTAGAGAAAAGAAACAAATCACTTACAAAGGAAAACACATTAAAATCACAGCAGACTTCTCAACACGAATGCCTAACTGAAAGAGAGTTTGGACTGAAATATTTCAAGCCCTAAAAGCAAACAACTTCCAACCCAAATTGCAAAATTGTCTTTCAGAATTGATGGAGAAATAAGATACTTCCATGACAAAGAACTACTGAAGAAACCTACGACCACAAAATGAGCTGTCCAGTTCTAATGGATATTTTAGAAAGAGATAACGAGGAACACAATTTTACAAACACCAATAGAAAGAAGTCACCAGACAGAGAAAGAAAATGAATAGAGGAGAAAGACAGAGGACCAACAGCAGGAAAATAATTGAGAAGGTTAAGCCAATATCTCTGTTATAACCATCAATCTAAATAGTTTTGATTCACCAATCAAAAGAAACTGACTGGCAGACTGGATCAATACAAAAGATCCAACAATATGCTGCATATAAGAAACACATTTAATGTAAACAAAAGTCACAGGAAGTAAAAGCATAGAAAATAATATTGTATCAGAAAGGAGCCAGAAAAAAGCAGGGGCAGCACTTCTGTTGGCAGACAAAGTTAACACCAAGCCAAGATTGACTAGAAGAGAAAGAGGTCAGCATGTACTTACACACGTTAGTGGTAAAACTCCAGAGAGAAGAAATAATAGTCAAAAATATATATGCACCAAACACAATGCGCCCAACTACACAAAATAAATATTAACAAGCATAATGAGATCAAAGAAATACTAACACAATTGTAATGGAGGACATCAATGCCCCACTGGCACAAGTTGACAGATCAACTAGGACTGACAAGATACAAAGGTTCGTGGTCAAAGCTACAAAGTCTGCGTTAGTGGGGTAACGGACCTGTGCCAGCAGCCTGAGCGATCTGCAACGGAGCCAGGAGGTGACACTCAAGGTAAGGATCAGAACTCTCCTGAAGAGAGCTACAGCCTTTCTCAATGACAGTAAAGACCACAGCTCTTCGGACAGTGAGAGTAGCTGAGTCCACATCAGGAAAGCCGATGCAATGGTCTTCTCCAGGGGAATCAATAGCCTCTGTCTTCCCCTTCCAGCCCTTTGCCTTCAGGTGGCTACTCACATCCAGCATCACACAGAATCAGTTCAGCCATGTGCTACTAACTGGCCCTTCATAAATCCACCACACCTATTTTGAAAGCTTGTACTCTAAAAAGGTGGAAAACACAGATGAAATGGGCAGGCTGCTATATATATATAAATTATCAAAACTCAATCAATAAAATATAAAAATTCCGAGTAACTCAATATCAATCAATAAAACAAAATTAAAACTTTACCAACAAAGAAAAGCCCAAGTCAGGATGGATTCACTGCTGAATTCCACAAGAAATTTAGAAAAGATCAAATACACTACTGAAATTTTTTAATGAAATCAAAATGGAAGTAACACTCTCAAAGCGATTCCTGGAAGCAAGTATTACCCTGCTACCAACATCGGAGAGAGACCCAGACCAAAAGAAGAACTAAAGGTCAGTTTTCACAATAAATGTAGAGACAAAAACTCTAAAAACTCAGTGACTAAAGTGCCTGCATGGAGAATCCCAGTCAGGAACACCACAGGGGCCGGGTTTTATCCCCAGGATTGCTATGCTAGCCCTACCCTGGGGCACTCTGAGATGACAATTGAGACTGGGCATGGTGTGGCACATACCTATAATCCTAGTTCTTGGGAGGTTGTAAACAGGCTGATTAATGCAAGTCCGATCTAGTAGTGAGATCCTGATCACCCTGTATACCCTCCCCCACCCCCCCAAAAAATGTCTGAAAAAAATACTGGGGAATAGAAGGTCACAAATTATCACTAAGATTATACACCATTTCCAGCTAGGACTCATCCAAGGTATGCAGGATGGCTCAACCTCTGAAGTTCAATAAATGAAATACACAGTGTGAACAAATCTAAGGACAATAATCACATGATCATTTCAATAGTTGCCAAAAAAAAAAAAAAATCCTGCGGAAAATAGACATAGGTGGTCTTTCTCACAATCTGATAAAAGGCACCTCTGACAGACCAATATCCAGCATCATCCTAAATGGTCAAAAACTGAGAACTGTGACTCAAAAACCAGAAACAAAACAAGGGTGTCCACTATTATGACTCCTACTTAATGTAACTCTGGAAAGATTCACCAGAGCGTTTAGAAAAGGAAAACAAATCAAAGAAATGAGAGTATGAAAGGAAGAGTGAAATTTTCTTTCTTTTTTGCAGATAGCATGATACTCTATGTGGAAGACCAGAAAAACTGACCCAAAAGACTTGTTAATTTAATAACCAAATTTAATAGCATAACTTAATACAAAATCAGTATTCAAAAATGAATAGCATTCCTGCACACAAATAATAAACGCACTGAAAATTGAAAGAAGCAACATATTTTACAACAGAATCCCCCACAATGAAATACTTAAGAATCAATCTAACAAAGGAAGTAAAAGATATTTGTATTGGCAATTACAGTACTCCGAAAAAGGAGAGCAAAGAGATTATCAGAAAATGAAAAGATGTCCCTTGCTCATGGATTGAAAGTATCAACACATTAAGAAATGCGGTGCTCCATAAATTCTTATACAGATTTAATTCCATGCTAATCAGTATCAATCGGATGCCATTAGCACACCTTACAGCACTACAGAAAACATTCCTGAAATCCACTTGGGACAAGAAGAGGCTTGAAATAGCAGCAACCATCCTAAGCAGCAGAGGCAGGGCCACAGACCCCACCGCCTCTCACAGTAAGTCATAGTATAAGGCTACTATGATAACACAGCACGGTACTGGCAAAATTCAATGAATCAATGAGACTTAAGGATCAGTGGAACGACTAGAAAGTGCAGAACCAGCTCCAAACACACCAAGCCACCTTATCTTTAACAAATTGTCCAAACATATTCACTGGTAGCAAGTCTTTTTTTTTTTTTTTTTTTGTCTTTTTGAGACAGGGTCTCGCTATGCAGTTGAGGCTGGTCCTGCGCTCACTTTTGTAGCCCAGGCTGGTCTCGAACTCGCACCAATCCTCTTGCCTCAGCCTCCCAAGTGCTGGGATTACAGGCGTGAGCCACCACGCCCGGCTTAGCAAGTCTTTTTAATAAATGTGCTGGAAAATTTGGCTCTACTCATGCCAAAGACTGAAATTAGACCACTGCTTCTCACCATCACTAAACTAAAATAAATTAGATTAAATATGTGTTAAAACAGGAACACTGAATGCTCTTTGCTGGTGTGCACATTTCTGGGGGAGGGGGGAAAGGGTGGGTCTACAGGGTGGTCAGGGTCCCACTACTACACTGGACTTGTAGTAATGTGCTTATTTGAAGCCTCCCAAGAGCTGGGATGACAGGCAAGTGCCTCCTCACCCAGTCTCAATTGCTCTCAGCACGCAGAGGTCTAACTTTCTCAGCAGAAGACATTACCAATAAAGTAAAGGCATAATCCACAGCGTGGGAAAACACTTCAGCCAGTTAACCCTCAGGAAGGAACTAATTTCTAAAACATAAAAAATTGAAAAGATTTTGACTCCCAAAATTAAAGGCCCAATGCAAAGCACAGGCATCTGAAATGAATGCTCACTTGTCAAGGAAAGAAACATAAATGGGAAGTAAATACATGAAAAAAAAAATTCACATCACTGATCATTCAAAACATGTAAGTTAAAACACACCGAGATCCCATCTTCATCCCAGAAAGACCATTGTTGAGACATCAGCTAAGGACAAATGCTGGAGGGATTGTGCAGGAACGTGAGTCTCCACCTTCACCAGGATTGTAGGCTGTGGAAACCAGTGTGGAGATTCCTCAAAAACCCATGTAGACAGACCCCACTTGATGCAGTGGTCCCCCTGCTAGGTATCTTCCCAGAAGCATTAAAAACACTGTATCACAGCAAAATGGATGGATAGATAGATGATAGATAGATAGATAGATAGATAGATAGATAGATAGATAGATAGAGAGATAGATAGATGATAGACAGACAGATGATAGATAGATAGATAGATAGATAGATAGATAGATAGATGATAGATAGACAGACAGACGATAGATAGATAGATAGATAGATAGATAGATAGATAGATAGATAGTTTATTGCACTACAATTTAAAATAGCTAAATCTTGTAAACATCTCAAATGCCCATCAATAACGGAATGAGTAAAAAACATGTGATTTTTCATGCAAGGGAGTACTACTCATAAGAAAACCATAAAGAAAGACAAACTTGAGACCTTCCTAGACGAAACTGATACTCCTTCAGACCCTGTTCTTAAAAGAAATAAATCAGATGCACGCACAGGTATCACTTTGTATCTTTGGTATGAGAAGCTGAAAGGGTAAAAAAGGAGCTCCAAATATAATAGGTTTTGTGAAATAGGAAGAAGTTGTTTAAAAGAAGTGGGAAGGGGCTGCACAGTGGGTGTGAGGTGGATAGGAAGGAAAAAGGGAGCAAAATAAATTTACGATGAAAATGAAGTTTCATAAATAGGGAGGGGAAATGGGGGATTGTTAAAAGAAAAAGAAAAGGAATGGGATGTACCGTGTACAGAATAAATTCATATGATAAATGTGAATAATTATGTGTACTAGCCGGGCGTGGTGGCACACGTCTGTAATCCCAGCACTTGGGAGGCTGAGGCAGGAGGATTGGTGCGAGTTCGAGACCAGCCTGGGCTACAAAAGTGAGCTCAAGGCCAGCCTGAACTGCATAGCGAGACCCTGCCTCAAAAAAACAAAAAAATAAAAAAATTAAAAAATAATTATGTGTACTGACAAACTTAATAACCAAAAGAGAAAATACTATCATTTAGCTCAGAACAAGACATAAAATCTGAAGAGTATTGTTTTTCACGCTGTACGCTGGGCTAACATTCCACGTTACCACGGACGCTGCCAGTAGACAAGAAACCTGAGGGAGAGAAGAGAGGCAGTTTATTACACTGGTGGCGTCGAAGGTGTGATTTCTAGTTCTGGTTTTTGTTTGTTTGTTTTATGTATTTGGTACAAGGTCTCATCACGCAGCTCCGACTCACAGAAATCCTCCCGGTTCAGCCTCCCCAACACTGGGATGATGGCGTGCACCACCATGCTTGGTTTCAGAGGCCAGCTCCCCTCACCTGAGGGTGGGGCCAGTGTAGCATGCGGTGCTGGGGATCGAGCCCTGGACTCTGTGCATGCCTAAGCAGGCACTCAGTCCACGGAGCTCTCTGGCTGGTCCTTCTACAAACACTCTTGATTAAAGTTATTGGTACATCAGTTTACAGGGTGTGAAGAAGCTTAGAAATGAACAGAGAACTATAAAATAGTATTTAAAATGTTCTGTTGAAGTAATTGTCTCATTAACCTGTAAAGCATGAACTACATGTCCATAGTACAGTGACATATTCACACTCTGCTTAGAATAGAACAACCCCTAAAGCCTAAATCTTAGAAGCAACCAGAAGGTCCATTAAGAGTGCATGACAAAGAATATGTGACATAGATGCACAGCGGAGCACTCCTGCGCCGTGAGGAAGGATGCCTTCGAATCACTCCTAGGAAAGCGGTGCACCTAAAGCCAAGTGAGGGCCGGAGAGATTACTCAGCCGACCAAGTGCCTGCTTAGGCAAGCGAGGGACCAAAGTCCAATCCTGGCACCACATGCTGCATCAGCCCCGCCCCTGGGCGCACTGAGCAGCCACCAAGACTGGACATGTTGGTGCACACCTACAATCCCAGCACTGTGGAGGCTGAGACAGGAGAATCACTAGGAGTCCAAACTGCGTAGTGAGGTCCTGTACCAAATCAATCAATCAATTTATCGATCAATCAAAGTGAAGTAAACCAGATACAAAAGGTTAAATGTTGTGTAGTTTCCCTTATGCAAGAAACACAACATATACATAATTTAAATCTAAAAATAAAAGATAGATTATATGAAACAGGCTGACATTGTAGACCGAGGAGGTTCATCTGGTGGTGTAGGGGGATGGGAAGGTGAGCAGTGCGCTCCAAGGCCTTGCACTGAGCATGTTTGTCATTCCTGGTTCCTGTGCACTAATAAAAGTGAGTGAAAGAGGATTTATTGAGGACCTGTTATCCTCCAGGCATAAAAACACAAGCACAAAAAAGAGAGAATCAAAACGAGAAAGAGGAGCTAGCCAGAGAGCTCAGGAGGTTAAAGCACCTGCTTAGGCAGACACAGGGACCAGAGTTCGAGCCCCAGTGTGCCATGCTGGCCCTAACCCCAGGGGGTGCACTGAGACTGGGCGCGGTGGGATGAGCTTGCACTCCCAGCACTTGGGAGGCTGAAAACAGGAGGATCACTATGAGTCTGATCTGTGTAGTGAGATCCTGGAGACCCTGTACTAAATACATAAAAAACGAGAGAGATAGGGACAGAGAGAAAGACAGCCACAGAGACAGCCATGCCTCTTTACTTCACAGAGCTTACATTCTCTTACGCTGACATAAATAAATGAAACATAGTTTTCAATACAACAAAAATATGCCAGGTAAGACAGATGGCACGGTACGGCGCGCTATTCCAGGCGCCATGGGACGAGGTAGTGTGCTGCATGTAGGCGCCTGTGAATTCGCGCTGCTCCTCAGGATATCAGCAATACAATATTTGAGATGTGAGCATTATTTTTCAAGGCAAAGAAATTTAATCCCGAATCCCCTTGCTGATTGTCTACAGTAAATTTCCCCCTTTAAAAGTGTGAGATTTAGAGCAATAATCTGTACATCATTAGCTGCATATCCTAGAAAACTGGACGCACAGAAGCGTGCTGGGGAGGGAGGAGAGCGAATGCACAGCAACGCCAAGACTCCTACGACAAGTTAGTCCCTCCCCGGCTTGGCCCGAACCTTCCAGCCTCCGCAGCACCGCCTCCACCTCTGCCTCCTGCCAGGCCGTGCGGCCTCCCCAGAGGCCCGGCCGGGCGCACCACCCATGCGCCTTGGGCCGCGACCTCCGTGAGCAGCAGTCGTGTCAGCGGCTAATTGCCCAAGTTACTTTCTTCATTTTTCTTGTTAAAGAGAGATTTTTAAAATGAGCTCAATATATCAGCCCTTTTAGCAGAATTATTAATAATATGAATAACCTCATTTATTATTTGGACTTTTTTTTTTTTTTCCTGGGCTCTTCTTTCCCTGATAAGGCTGTAAGGCCTCTCAGGAACTGCTAGGGATCATCTTCCTCTCACTTTACCTTCTCTCCACTCTAAAATTTATTCTCTTGAGTTTTAAACCTTAAGCAAACATTTAACCATAAGCAGAGCAGTATTTTAATAAATAAATATGAAATGAAACGTGTGAAGTAAAAACGATGAACAACGGAATGGAATGATTAACCGAAAAGTAATTGGCTAGTAGACAAATTCGAGAAGAAGGGAAGACGGTTTAACTGGTCTTCACCTGAATAACAAAATTCCTGACTCACGCCCCTCATTTGCAAACTAGATCAAGTACTGTTTCACTGCCCAGACAGATAATGGGAGAAAGAGCTACAAAGCTAATTTTCAGTTCAACAAATATTTACTATTTTGAGCACCGTTGAAAAGAATTTAGCAAATCTGGCAACTCAGCTTCTTTGGAGACGCGTACGAAGGCTTAAGAGGAAGGCGAACCTGTGGGAATTTTTGAAAGCTGTCTGCATAGAAATTTTTAAGACAATGGAATTTGTTTTGAAAAGAGTCAGAGAAAAACCTTCCTGAGAATCTGCAGGAGAATTTGTGCAAGCCAGGAAGGAGAGGAGGTTCCTATGGTGGGAAAGGCCATGAGGTTATGGAGTATCAGTTTGTGAATGAATATACAGAGAGGAGAGAGGAGAAGAGGGGGAGAGGAGAGGGAGGAAGGGAGGGGAGGAGGGGAGGGGACGGAAGGGGAGGGGACGGAAGGGGAAGAGAGGTGAGGACGGGACGGGATGGGACAGGAAGGAGGAACAGGACAGGACAGGACAGGACAGGACAGGACAGGACAGGAGAGAAAAAGGCAAACAACTTAGCAGTGGGATATTCTACCACATAAAGAACAAAAAGGAAACTAAAGAAGCTTTAAAAATATGACTGAAATAAACACTGAATATGATAAAGAGAAGTGTAGAGGAGTATGAGCATGTCTTTGAAGACACGTGAACACAAAAACTTGTTTCAAGAATCAAGAAGCAACCATTAGTGACCTCCATAGATGCCATAGAGGTCCGGTAGACAAGCCCCGAAAAGAGACCTGGGATTCGCCCCGGCGAAGGCGTGTGCTGGGAAACCCGCGTGAGGACGGTGAGGAAACGAAGGTATGCGAGGCAGGCACGCGGCGCATGCAGCTCCGCTGAGCATCCCAAGTGACCTGCAGGCTCCTACCCGATTTCCCCACGCATCCCATGACCCTGCGCTGGGTTGGCCCCTGCTGATTCGCCGCTCTTCCTCTTTCTAGGTCGCCGCTGCCTAGGAGGTCATCCTATTGTCAGTGAAGACGCTTATTTTTCACTAAGCCCAGCAAACTGGTCGTCGTTTTCACCGTCGCCTTTCCAGGTTTCTCCTGAGTTGAGCACTAATCCATGTTCACGACAAGCAGAGTTTTTTGGTTATTGTTCTTTTTCAGAACCAGGGATTGAACTCGGCTCCTAGCGCTTGCCAGGCGAGTGCGTATTCTACTTAGCTATCTCCGCAGCCCCACTACAAGCGTTCTTACTGAAAGCCCCTAACGCATTCCCTCCTTCACCAGCTGGTCACACGGGACCCCGTGTATCGTAGATCTGAACTGTGGGGAGGAACCACAGCACCCTACAGCAGTGTTGGGTGGCACAGCCTCGTGGTGCACCCAGCTCGCGCCGATCCCAGAGGCCCCGCCTCGCGCTCACAAAACCTTGCTCAGCCTGCACTCTTCTTGGCAGACCGAGCAGCATACAGCACAATCATAGTGCTTGGCATATGCTCAGTTCACCGTCCAAGGCCGAATACCCATTTTTGTCCTAGAATCTGGAAGTCCTCCAGCTGTTACTTTTTCCAGTGGTGTGTAATTGTCTGCTAAAGACCTCATGATCCAAAAAGCAAGGGCTCAAAATGTCATCATTACCTCTTGGAGAACCCCACAAGCTTCACATGGCTACTTTTCTAATGACAGATCTATGTAAAGCCAGAATCTAACTCTTCACTTTGGTGGTTACTTTCTGGACGGCCTAAGTACAACAGGTCTCCACCAGTTTTAAAGTAAGAAAAGAACACTACAATAAAATGGTTATTTTTCATGTAATTATTGCTACAAAAAAAGGAAATGACATATAAAACCAAGAACAAAAAGATGATATAACCTAAATATAATGATATTAACCAGAAATTCTTTATCAAGATTAGACTCTGGGACTTCATTGATGGCCTAAGAGTGGTAGTAGTAGGCTGGTGAGATAGCTCAGTGCACTAAGAGCTGTTTAGAAAAGCTCAGGGACCAGGGTTAGGTCCCCTGCACAGCAAGTCATGCTAGCCCCACCCCCAGATGTGCTGAGCAGACCTTGAGACTGGGCATGGTGGCGAACACCTGTAATTCCAGTATTAGGGAGACTCAAATCAGGAAGATCAGTAGGAGACCCCTATAGCAAATACATGAAAGAAAGAAAGAAAGAGAGAGAGAGAGAAAGAGAGAGAGAGAGAGAGAGAGAGAGAGAGAGAGAGAGAGAAGCGTTGCACATAAGTCATTCTGACAACTGACAGGGGTGGATGTTAATAATCTGCTGCATTACATTCAGCTTAGGATCACCACAATATTTCAGTTCTAAGATATTTTATCACATTAATTGCTTACAGCCTAAAAAATGCCACCGTATAAATTAAAAATTGATTCAACCTTTCCATTTTCAAACCATATAATCTCAGATCTCAACTCTGTTCATCTGGTGCATGTGGGGGCACAGTGCAAGGAGCTGGGTCCTCAACGTTGGCACACCTTGTATCTGTTCAAGATAGAGTGCTACCAATCTTTAATTACATCTCAAGTCAATTTATTTAGCTTAATACTATTTTGCTGTAAAATTCATGTGACACAAAAGAAATATTTACAGAAAAAAAGATGGGTGTTGAAAGATTAATTATATTATCTTTAGAATACATTAAAACTCCAAGGCCCAATGTAAGGCACAGAATTCCTGTTACAAGAGCTCTGGGCTACAGACTGGTCATTGTAAAGTTACTCATTTCAAGAAAAAGAAGTTATTGTTTTTCTTAAACCCCGAAGCCCTTACACTGCTTTTACTTCACTTCGTAGATGAACCAATGGTTTTCAAGATGCATTGTGGAAGAGAGGTGAAACCATAGCTGCCAGGGCTGAATATAGCTCAACTCCAGCTTTTATAAACAGAGCACCTCTGTTTTTGTCTGCTTCACACCATAAAATTCCAAAGAAGTGTTTTTAAAAGATGACCCAGGAGACACACAGGGAGATCGTCTGCCCTTGTCCTAACCACTATACATCCAGCTAACTTTTGATCTGGGCTGGAATTACAAATTTCTACAGACTTATAAAGGTCAAGAACTGTGTCAAAAGCTTGAGGCTTAGCGACTATATCTCTATCATCTTGTTTATTACACTAATGAAGCAGGTTTTGGTCAGAAAATCGAAGAGCAATCAAAAGGAGCAGGTTTGCATGCAGGAAAAGCTATTTCAAATTTTATTGAGAAGTCTAAGTGCCATTTGAAATCAAATCCAATTTGAAAATTGAGACAACCAGAATTCCAGTCCTCTAGGGCCAGTGAGATACCTCAACTGACTAAGTGCCTGCCTGACAAGCACCGGGACCAAGTTCAATCTCTGACATCATATGCTGCACTGGCTCCACCCCGGGTCACGCGAATCTGGTCACCAAGGCGGAGCACGGGGGCCCACACCTGTAATCCCCACTCTGGGAGCTGACAACAGGAGAATCACTAGTGAGAGCTGTGTTGTGAGACGCTGTACCAAATACATAAAAAAGAGAAAGTAAGCAGAATTTCAGTTTTCCCCCATCTGTAATTTCTATATGTTGATCAAATAGTGTTGGTAATGGTGTATCTTTTAATGTTTTTAAAATGAATTATATGCAGTCTCATTTACACACATGTATATGTACACACTTACAGTGCTATTTATGCATTTAAATACTATTTTCCTTACTAAATAATTCTATTAAATACACAAGTATTTTTAACCAGGAAAATGATTTTACTAATATAAAAATGAAGCACAGAAATATACTTGAGATTTATATTTTTCATTACTTGGGACTGAACCCAAGGGCTTTGCACTGAGTTACTGTGTTTTTAGAAAGCTCAGCCCTTTTTTTACGAAACAGAATTTTGCTACCTTGATGAAATGGAACTTGGCGTTGTAGTACTCTTGCTTCTGTTTTGCAAGTGACAGAATTAAGGTTTGCACCTCTCAACCAGATGGTCTTCCCATTTTCTAAAAGTTATAGATCTGTAAAAAATAGATTCCCAGTTAAAATTCTTTACAAATAGATTATTTAATTTCAAATTCGATATTGCCATTGTGTGGTTTTAGGATGAAGGCCAAAATTCTTTCTAATATCAAAGAAAATAAAATGTCAGTCATACACATATCCATTCTCAATAAAATGTTTGATTACATTTTTCATTTCCAGTTGTTGGTTGATTCAATTGTGATAGGTTTTTCTGTACACTTATCTTTCCAATAATAGTCACACTATGCTCCCTACCAGCAACATCTATTTCTCTGTCTTTTAAATGTGGTCAGGGTTTTGCTATTGTCTCACAAAAGATAATTCAGAGAAAATGATACTGCTGTCACCAAAGGCACAGGCTACAGTGCAGAAGTGTAACTTGAGTGATGTTGGGAACCACTGCAGAGAACGTGGAGGACCCTTGGTGATCGCGGACGCACAGCCTTGGTGTCCACGTTGGCTTGAGCCTCAGCCCGCCCTCTGGGCATCCCTCCACTGCCCCGCTTCCGGGTTATCTGCTGCACCATACCCTTCTCCCAGGATGTCTCTGTCTTGAGTCAGCCCATCCTGGGCTGCAACTAGAAGCAAAGGGAAGAGTTGTGGTTAAGTTGTGGATTTATCAGCCATGAAAAAGTTGAGCGATTCAGAAAATGTGTACGAGGAGCAGGGTGGGGGTTGCGACTACTCTGAACCAGCCGGTAGACATCTGTGGAACTTAGGGAATCTAGCAAGGCTTGAAAATGGAGGATACAGAAGCGCAGGAAAGCATGAAGCAAAGCATGATGGTGACGATAGTCAGAGCTCAAAAGAACGGACTGCTGAGAGCAGCACACACAGTAAATACCAGACTCAAGAGGTTTCCACTAGGAACCAGGACCCCGAACTGGAGTTGTAAGTTGGCATACAGTCGTGGGTGTGTGTGTGTGTGTGTGTGTGTGTGTGTGTGCGCGCGTGTTCTCCATATTTTGTCTATGTCCTGAGATTCTGCAGGAGACTGAGATTAAGAGCAGTGGACTAATTCATCTGGCAGAAAAAAAATATTAGGACAGCACAAAATTCAGGTTGCTGCATGTCTTCTGCTGGCTGTCTGTAGCTAGACTTATGGTGAGAATTTTTGAAATCCTTAACTTTTAGCCCCTGAGGAACCATGGGCCATGATGGGTTACAAAAAGTGTGGCTTCTATCAAGATTAACACTACTTTAATAAATAAAGTATTTTGTACAGTACCAAGAAGATGCTTTGACAGCATCTCAGAATCAACAAGACCCCAACCACATGGACAAAAGGCTCAGCTCTCTTCTGCTGAGAGCTCGTAGAAAGGTCTAAGACGCTCAAGTCCAGGAAGACAGCCAGCATTCACCTCCAAACACCTCAGCAAGCAAGTCTTTAGATACTGTCAGGGCCATGTCTTTAAAATATTTCAATTAAAGATGAGTAGAATAGAAAATAGAAACATCCACAGAATCATTTCTAAGCTTTTTTTGATTTTTTTTATCATTTTTAATAAGAAACAATATGACAGTTTCAAAACATGTTAGTAGTACATTCACAATTTACACAGAGCACATGGTGTAGACGTGATAAATTTTCTAATCGATATTGGTAAAAAAGAAATCTCTTTGAACTAAGAGAAAGTAGTTGTATACATAGGTCAGTGTACCATAATTGCAGTGGATTAGTGGTAAAACTGGCCATGTTGGAAGCTGTTGATTAGAGCCTTCTTCAGCTCAGCATACTAAGCTATCCTTACATTTTATGTGTCATGTTTAAGCTTTTCTGCTGGGTGGTTAAGGGCACGTTAAAGCAAGGCCTGTATAACAGAACATGTAACTTTTCTATGAGGGTCAGTCAAATCTCCTCAGGATTAACTTTGCAACCATGTACAATGCTCTGTATGACTGTTGCTGGTGTCAGTGGTTGGGAGGAGTCACGGCCCTTGCTTGCCCAGCTTGCTGTCTGTGAAAGCCCTAGAGAATGTATGGTGAGTAAAATCCACGTCCCATTGTTTGAAGCCACTAACTTTGGGAGAAATTCGTTAAGCAACAACGCATAACAGCTGTTTAGAGACCTCTATGGCACCCTGTTCTCCAGCTCGCAGGAGTGTGGGCCGTTGACTGAGGAGTCGTGAGGTAGGCAGCTCTCTGGAAGTGGCCTTTGCTGGAGAGACTTCCCAGCTAACTTACCTTTCAGGAGCTAGCTTGCATAAAATGCCTAATTGATTAGCGATACAAACTAAGATCCTCTTACCCTGAAAATCAGCAGTGTAGAAGAGACCTGAATTGCCGGCTCAGGTCCGAGCTCCCTGGGTGGTGTGTGTTGGGTACATCTCCTCCCAGCTCCTTTCTTAAGAGTAGCACTGTCCCCAGAAAAGTTCCTGTGCTTGCTTCTCCCCGTTTCAGACTCTTCTCCCCGAACTTACTCTTTTCTATAGTTCGCTTAGACTATTCCTGGAATTAAGAGACGCACCCTTACTGAAGGAGGAATCTGTCAGGTAGGATGCTGATTCTAGCCTGATCCTTGTTATCACCTCAGTGTGGCATAGTGCATAGCAGTGATTTTTAGTGTGTCAATAATTTCAGTCTTTAAGGAAAATAATAGTGCAACTCGAGGGCTTTGGTTCAGTTGCAGTAGAAGTTTGCAAAGCCTGGACAGTGTATCTTTGGAGTATAATCAACAGGAAGTAGCCATTGTGGTTATTTGAACTTAATGAAAAGAATTCATTATCTATTATGTGAATAAAGTAGACTCAACGAGACTTGATCTCATTCATATTTCAGATCTAAACAACTTAGTCTCACAGAAGTGGAAAGAGTAGTGCTTTCAGGAGGTGTGTGTGTGTGTGTGTGTGTGTGTGAGTGTGTGTGAGAGTGTGTGTGTGTGTGTGTGTGAGTGTGTGTGTGAGTGTGTGTGTGTGTGTGTGTGTGTGTGCTTAAGAAGGTTTGGAATATGTAATTACAGTTTTATAGGAGGAATATTTTTAAATGTGTTTAGAATAGATCAAGATAGAGAGAAACAACACAGATGAATGATTTTCTGGGGTGAGAAGTTTGGAGAGAGAGGCTAGGTGGATGATGGAGAAAAATGAGGTATGAATACAAATTGTTAGGGAATTTTCTTATCTGAATATATTCTAAAATTGATGATGTAAAACGTTGTCTGGCCCTGAGAACTTACAAAGAACCATTGTTCTTACATATACTTTAATTGGGTGACTTGTGTGGTATGTGAATTATATTTCAATAAATCCATTTTTTACATGTAGCAAAAGAAAACCGTAAAATAATGTAGCAGCTGAGCTCTGCAGCCAGGATAAGCGCTTAGTCTGCCTGTGCTGCCACCTTGCAAACTTGTGGTTGTAAGGAAATTCCCGGAGACTGGAAGGGAGAAAGAACCTGCAGAAGCGAGCAGCAGTTGCTGGACGGTGCCCGCCAGTGGGTGGATCTGGACCCGAGGACGGAGTTTGATTGTTTCTGAGGCTTCCTGCCCTGACTCATAAAAATGGAAAACTAAAACCCCACAGGAAGAACTCTTTCTCTGCTACAGTCTTGTAGTATTTATCCAGCATCTCCTCTCCTCTCCTCTCTGCCCCACCCC
>PVJA010039595.1:0-19050 GCA_004027025.1 Myocastor coypus | reverse complement strand
AAGGGAATGGGAGGGGAGGAGAGGGGAGGGAAGGGAAGAGAAGGGAGGGAGGAGAAGGGAAGGGGACGGAAGAGAAGAGAAGAGAAGAGAAGAGAAGAGAAGAGAAGAGAAGAGAAGAGAAGAGAAGAGAAGAGGGAGAAAAAGAAACAGGGGAGGGCTGGCCAAATAACTCAGTGAATTAAAGCACCTTGTTAGGCAGATGCAGGGGCTGGGGGTTTGATCCCCAGGTATGTCATGCCAGCCTGGCCCCCAAGGCATGCTGAGACCTCAATTGAGACTGGGCATGGTGGCGATCTCCTGTAATCCCTGCTATTGGGAGGCTGTAAACAGGCAGAGCACTAGGAGTCCAACCTAGTAGTGAGATCCTGAACACCCTATAGACCCTCCCCTAAAATACAAAAAGAAAAAGGGGAGCAGAAGAAACCACATAACAGAAAAGAGAAGAGGAGGGGAGAGGAGGAAGGGAAAGAGGGAAGAGAAGAGAGGAAAGGGTAAGCGAAGAGATGGGATAAGAGGGGAGAGGGTCCCACTAAGCCTCAGAGAGACATCTGAATGCCATAACAAAATCGGAAGTGACCTTGAACGGTGTACCTGTATCCTTTTACAGCGCCCTCTGAATTAATTTCCTCTCACTAGAAGATTTGAAGCTTAATGATGATTGGCAACATCTCCACAGTCTATTGTAGTCTTTTACAGGCACAGACATCAATTTATTTCATAAGAGCAAATCTGCAGTGAGGTTTAGAGTCATGATTTGATTTTTTTTCTTTTTTTTAAAGTAGTTATAATTTCATGGAAATACAGAAATCTGGCCCTGCTTCAGAGTAAACCTATAGCTGTATGTTTAAAACATATACTTGCTTGATTTATAAGCCCAGTTGCATTGGAAAAGCCTGGCTGTGCGTAGGTAACTTCCAGTACATTGTCTGAAAGGCTGTCTAGCCAGTGCTTGCTGCAGGACGGTGGTTCCTGTTGCCTCTCAGCACCTGTACAGTCTAACCCCGCTGTTCTAGTGAAGGCAGTGGAAGAGGCTATGTCGCTGAATGAATTTTATCCATTGTAACTGAAATTTGCACTTCCCGCAAATGTCACCTGTGTTCTCCTTTTGAATTTATTTTTATTTTTATTTTTATTTTAAGGAAGAATCTACAGGGTATTCAGCGTCTCACTAGTAGGCCAGACTTGTAGTGATCCACCTGTTTACAACCTCCCAAGAGCTGGGATTACAGGCGCTCGCCACCATGTCCAATCTCAACTGCTGTCTCAGTGCACCCTAAGGGCATCGGTCCTTTGAATATTTTTAGGCACTTAAAGAGATTTAAAAAAATATATCAGCTAATTTGTTTTTATAAACATAGAGCAGGTTAGACTTGGCCTGAAGGCCCTAATCTGCCAAGCACTGCCCTGGAAGCTATAGTGGCTGTTGTATTGATCATTATGTAAATTTCTGACCTAGTTTGCTTCATTTTTCTGAGAGACTTTCAACGACATCACAACCCTTGTAGCTTGACTATCATCAATGAGCAAACTGAGCAGCTGAAGTAGATCGAGTTGATTTCCATAGTCTTCCCTGAATGAAGCAGTCATTCTCAGTATTTCATATTCTTGGCTGTGGAGATAGCTAAGAGTTCAATTCCCCATTCCAGAAAAAAATATATAAGTAGCATATAATATTCTTGGAATTTTGAAGACTCTGAGAGTCAGTGGACACAGGAGGATTGCCTTGGGAGGTGAAGAAAATTTAAACTTCTCCACCTACAGATATGACGACATAACTGTGAAGTGAGACTCACTCTCCTCTACTTAGCCCTGCCACGTCCCTGAGTCAGCCAGTTGACCTCCACTGCGGTCTTATTTTCCAAATGCAGTATAGGCTGTGATTCAAGCATGTCAATAATTTTACCTGCTGCCCTTGGTAGTTACTATTACCTGTAATGACACCAGTAGTTCTATCTTGAGAGACATTACATCTTAATGTAGCTACACAAAGGATCTCTAACACATTAACTTCTAACACTTCCCCTATAATTTTTTCACCATCCTGGGAATCAAACCCATGGCCTCATGCAGCCGTGTGTCTCTAGCCATATGACTTCCAAATACGAGGGGAATAATGAATTATGCTTTTCCCACTTAGATTTCAAGTATAAATTGGAATTTATTTGTGCTGGTTTTGAAACAGCAAAATCTACACAATCAGGGCGAGTATTAAGCAGTATAGGATTGTAATACCACGATAAATAATAATCTAAACACTCAAGTGATCAAAAGGTTAAATGTTTACCCATTTATTGATGGAAATCAGTGAAAAGATGGAGAACCTCATTATATGAATTAATTATTCGTAAAACTCCAGGTATACTAAATAATTTGGATAGGTGACTATTCTGTCTGAGGAAAATAGAATAATAATATATTTAAAATTTATTCTTTTATTATAGAAATATTCTCTAATGCTTGGTAAAGCTAAGCACTTAGCCAAACACAGTAGAAATGGTCTTCCTATTCTTTTGAATATTTCTAGTTTACTGCAGAGAGTAGACTAGGCAAAATTTGGGAAACACTCTGAGTAATATCTGGATGTTTGCTAAACAGGAGGTCATTTAGGAAGAATAAAAATGCACAATGAATATCATTTTTCTTAAATATATGTCATTAAGATTTGTTACCATCATGAATAATCTATATTTGTAAAACATTTTTTTTTTATTTATTTATTTTTTTTTTTTTTGTCTTTTTGAGACAGGGTCTCACTATGCAGTTCAGGCTGGCCTTGAGCTCACTTTTGTAGCCCAGGCTGGTCTCGAACTCACACCGATCCTCCTGCCCCAGCCTCCCGAGTGCTGGGATTACAGGAGTGCGCCACCACGCCCGGCTTGTAAAACATTTTTTAAAATCTGAAATATTTTCATGAATTTGTACAGTATCACTCCTTCTTCTTCTGTAATGCTAAATAGCTAAATGCTTGTACATCTCACATACTTGATATCCCCTTGAAAAAAATCTCTGATGTATTAAGCTCAAAACTAACGTAAGAGAATGTTTTTCATTGTTGTCTAATTTGGTCACTGAAAATATAAATGATAGACTCAAAATCCTGTATCCCAGTTTTATTTCATCACCGATTCTCTTTCTTATCTGGGTGAACATTTACTTCGTGAACCTATTCCATGTCCAAAAATACAATATATCTTGTATGATTTTTTTTACACATCCTGGTAAAGATGTTCTATTTTCAGTGCTATGGAGTATTATGGTTATTATCCTAAACCAGTACAGCTTAGGAAATTATGACTATGAATTTCAACTTATAGTAAAATGGTAGAATAAATTATAGCCATGGGACTGAAATTAGAAATGAAGGCTGCTTCATCTCTAACGTTTAAAGTATATTTTCTTTTCTGTTTATAAACAGGAATGGACTGGGGATATAGTTCAGTGGCATAATCATCCACCTGGCAAATGCAAAGTCCTGAGTTTGATGCCCAATACCCCCCAAATTTTTTTTTTTATATGTTAGCGGCCAGCCAGATGGCTCAGCGGTCTAAAGCACCTGCTCAGGCAAGCTTATGCAACTGCAAGGACCACAGTTTGATCCCTGGCACCACATGCTGTGCCAGTCCCACCACAAGGGCCGGCTGAGCTGGCAGATATAGATATAGAGACAGAGACAGAGACAGAGACAGAGACAGAGACAGAGATAGTGTTTGTAAACAGGAACTCCCTTTTCCAGCTGCACATGAATTCTGTCTCTCTCTCTCCCTCTCCCCCGACCTAGGGATCAAACTCAGGATATTTTTCTTCCTAAACAGGTGCTTATGCCATTGAACTATCTCCCTGACCCAAGAATATTATCTTTGAAGAAAATTCTTCCAGTTTAAGTTGAATCCTATTAATCTTAGTTTAATTTATTTACCAATTATTTTGATACACATAACCTTCTCCTACAGCTAAACTTACATTTTTGAAACTATTAAACTCTGATTTCTCTTTTAGTAGCCTTAATTAATAATGAACACAAATAACAGCTCCAGAAAAAAAAAAAAAAAACCTTTGTGGATTCCAATTATTGTATAACAAAATAAGATTCCTTTGAGTTTTTGTTGTTGTTTGCTGCTTCCCAACTCATATTCAGAATTTGATTTTTTTCAGAAACTTGTGATAGGATATCTTGATTACTTGTTTAAATTTTCAAAGGGAAGTCTAGAGTGGATAATGGTGGCTCTTGATTTTGTTTTTCAATAGGAATTGGGATTTCTATTGACTTTTGGGGGAATATGGTTGCTTAGGAGGGTACGGAGTGATGGCTTGCACCCAGGAGAAACTGTGACAGGGAGGCAGTGTTTCATTTCCCTCAAAATTCAAGGTTTCTTTGTCCTACAGTGGACCATATGTAGCTGTTGCACAAGCTTGTTTTTCATATATCTGTTCCAACTGTGAGAGTTTTCCATGACATAGTATCTATTTAAAGATGTTTATTTATGGCTTTAATCCTCAGGAAAATGCTGGGGCTCCTAGCTGCATCTCTCAGCCCATGGATGGCTGATCTATGACAGCAGCAGCAGGGAGAAGAGATCTGGGCACAAAGCCCTTCATCCGGCACATCCGCATGTCCGGCAGCTGTCAGCTGAGGATTAGAGAGGTCTGCTCAGGAATCTGGAGCTGTTGCCCAAATATTTTAAGTTTTAACGAATGAAAGGCATAGAAATTTAGAGACAAGGCAGAACGTTATTCTGACTCCTGTAGATGTTGTTTTTATTTTTTAGATTATTAAACACATTTCAAGGAATTTAACCTGTGTCGTTGTAGCTTTCATGGGGAAAGATTAGTTTTGGGATTAAGCTGAAGTAAACACATGGTATACCACAGGTAGAGGTGAGAAGTACTTAGATGCTAACTGATAAGACATACTTAATACAATATTCATACGAACATGTTGGTGTTCTTGCAGATTTGTTATTATATATTGATTAGTGTAGCATTACATGATAGGATGGAAAAGGTAATCTTTATTTTTTAAAATAACTAGATGATAAAAATATTTTAAAAATTAAATACCTCATTTTAAGTAAATAGATATTTCTGTTTAAAGCTCTTATGTGGACATAGGGGTAGAGTTGTCTCAGGTTAAGTGCTACAAAATTGCATTTGAGGTTGCTATATAACAAGAATAAAGGGGATAGGACAATAAAATAAGGATTAAGATCTTTTAAATTTTAAATATTTTAGTTTAAATTATATTAAATAATTATTCCAAATATTTCTTCATATGTAGTATTTTTTAAATGAACAAGATCAATTTACCTAATTATAAATCTGTGTAAAATATTTTATAGACAATAACTTTTCTTATAAAAATACAATCTTTAAATGATTTATAGCTATAATCAGAGGGACCATTACTACATTCTTATTAGAAATATTTTAATAAGATTTCATCAATACATTATATTTCTATAGAAAATTGTTTCCTATTTTGGCTGCAAGATCATATATTGATACAGAAATTTATATACATGCAAATGAATACCATTACCAAACAATTCTGAAAAAAAAACAGTGGAAGGCTAAATATTCACTTTCCAGGATCCAAGACAGCCTGATAAAACCTTGGAAGCTTTCTGACATGTTGGGGAATTGAAGCCCGAAATAGCACCCATTTCTGGATGACACATGGATTTTTATTTAGGCAATCTTTTCAGTATCTAAATAGTTAGTAAAGACAGGTGAAATTTTAAATTGGCAATTTTAATTGCTGAAACTTTGCAAATGAAATACCAAGTCCTAACAGGTCCCACTCCATATGGCCAGAAATGAGTATGGGACAGTATGTTTATAATATTACCTTGAAATTATAGCGCTTTGTATTTTTCAAAATCTAACTATCTAAACCGTACAATACCCCTGTGCCAGAGGCAAGTATTGTCATTGGCTCTTGGCTGAGGAAAACGGTGTTCCACAGATGTGGAGCACCTCGCCAGAGGCTACAGCGCATTGCAGCTGTTGGGCTGAGGAGAAGCCATGAAAGCCTTTGATTCACAGATACGTGCTCAGAAGCAACCGGCAGTGAAACCCAGTATCGCAGTTGTGAAACTGCCATGTCCACCTTATAGTGCTTACACTTAAGGGCAGAGTTTTATAAAGAATACTTTATTGGCTAAGTAAAAGATTAGAGTGAGTGAAAATCCGTCCTATAATATGTAATATACTCCAGGGAATCTTGAATAACACATATCAGTTGACACAAAATAACTGTTTTAAAGTCATCCATTGGTACGTAAAATCTATGCAAATACTTACTGGTTTATTATAATTAATTTATTTCCTTTCATAGGTTGTCTGTGTTAGGAATTTAGGATGCCTTAGAATGGAAAGTTCTGGGTTGGCATCTCATGGCCCACTGTGTCCACATAACTGAACACAATTTTAGTGGGAGCTGGAGATGATCAGGGCCATGCAGAGATTTTTCTCTTCATGTGTTCACAGAGTCATCCTTTCGGGATTTTGTCACATAGATTATTTGATATGGTAGCATCAGGGTAGCCAGAAGGTTTACATGGTGACTTGGGGTTGCAAAGAGATTGTTTCAGGAAGTGAGATATACATTTGCATCATCATTTATAAATTATGCCTACAACTCAGGCAATGCCACTTATAATTTCTATTAGTTACCAAGGACTCAAACCCATACCATGCCATGGGAGGCATGTGTGTAAGGAATTATGAGAACAATGCCAATGTTGAAAATTTCATGAAATGGGAAATATATTGGAGCCATATTCGCACAATAAAATCCACTCCAACATATCACACAAAAATCACAAGTGTCTCTTGTGAACCATTATGTGGGGAAAAATAAGTTCTATTTCTTTTTGTCAAACAGGAGGGCCTCAATTTGGGACTTTCTAAAACACACTGACTTACAGAAAATATCCACTTATTTCCAATCCTGAGAAAACAGCTATGATCAAAAGATAACTTACAATGGGCCAAGGATTTTCTGCTCTCTGCATCCTCTTCAGCTCTTTTCTTCCTCCCTCTTAGCAACTCTTTCATTCCACTTGCATTTTGTAAGCCAAACAGGATAGACTGTAATCTCCAAATCAGCCAATGAGAATGAGAGCAGCCGCTCCTCTGCTTGGGGATGAAAGATGCAAACCTTGCTTGGGCTGCACCTACTAACTCGAGCCTGTGCCCTTTTGGAAAAGGGAAAAAGCACTGAGGAGATTCGTTTGTGTCTGAGTGCTTCATGATCTGCTCTCGCAAACTGAGTTTGGGGGTCTATTTCCAGCGGTTTCACTTAGTGCCCAATGTAGGTTCTCCAGGCCTCAAGGTATGGTGCCTCTTTGGAATAGGGGTGGAAAGAGATGGCTTTCACTACCTCTTTACTACCGGTATTTGGTGTAAGGGCTCACACTTCTGGGCTGCGAACGTAAAGAAGGCTTCTTGACAATGCAAAGGTTTATTTTCAGTGACTAATGATTATCAATATGACTGAGGAAGCAGGTTTAGGAGTACAACAGATGTACCTGTTCCAGAGATAATGGCAGATATGTATTTGGAGAATATGCCCTGAAGAAAGTACATGATAGTAGGAAACTTCTAGATTTACATTGAGATGACTCTTTTTAAAGATAATAGCTTAAAGGAAATTATAGTATAGGGTAGTTTAGGAATGGGCATTGAATTTGGAAGCTGTGAAAAGTGGGGCAAGAGGGCCAGCGAGACAGCTCAGCGTACTAAGTACATGATTTGGCAAGCACAGGGGCCAGGGTTCCATCCCCAGTCCCACATGCTCTGCCAGCCCCACACCCAGGTGCACTGAGCCACAACCTAGTCCAGGTATGGTGACGCATGCCTAGAATCCCAGCATTGGGGAGATTGAAACCAGGAGGCTCACTACAAGTCAGAGCTGCATCGTGAGACCCTGTACCAAATATACAAAAACAAACAAACAAACAAAATAAAATAAAATGGGGTAAGAGTTTAGTCACACACCTAATAATGTTCCGTAGGGATTCAAAGTGTTTTAAATGTAGAAAAGGGATAAGAGGCCACAATAAGCACATAGTTATCACAGAGTTTGTAGACATTTAATGTATAGAATAGTGTACTGAATGTGAAGTCCTGAATGCAGTGTATTATACAATAAGTTTCTTTTTAGTCTCTGCAGTTTCTCCTTCAGTGAGAAAATTCAACTCACTTATACTCTTCTACCTAAAAATTATCATCTGTTCAAAGATTGTGGAGCTTTGTATATGTCTAGCGATTTGTACACAAAGGGATTATTCATTACCATCTTCTTATCCTAATCTTAATCATCAACATTGCTCAGTGCCTTCATTGATCTTTTGCTTGCTAATAAAAGAAACATGAGGGCTAAGATACATATCAAAACTATATAATTATTCTCATAACATTCAACTCACATTTACCGTGTAAAGATGTTTATTAGAACGACTTGCATTTCTCAGTTGCAACCATGTAACCCGTATAAAAATGAGAGTATCTGCATTATTCATTGATATATATATATATACATATATATATATATATATACATATATATATATATATACACATATTTATATCACTTTTCAAATATATGGAAAGACATGTGCTTTAACTCATAAAACATTAAAAACATACTTTAAAATAATATTAAATATTACAAAGAACATAACTCTCATATTAATAAGATACAGAGCCAGGCGTGGTGGCGCACCCCTGTAATCCCAGCACTCGGGAGGCTGAGGCAGGAGGATTGGTGCGAGTTCGAGACCAGCCTGGGCTACAAAAGTGAGCTCAGGAGCAGCCTCAACTGCATAGCGAGACCCTGTCTCAAAAAGACAAAAAAAAAAAAAAAATGATGCAGAGATATGGACATACATGCGTAACTGAGTTCAGGCTGCCCATAAATTGCAAAGGCTAATTTTCTTTGCAGAAGTGTTCAGGACTAAATGTGATTTATGAACCTTTTCACTAGATGCTGGTAAAATATAAACGTCCAATGTTTTAGTTACCTGAGCTTTACTGAGGTTTTTATATGACTACTGTAATGGCTTAAATAACCTTTTGGTTTTTCAAGTCATAAAAACACATTCTGTCCCTGAAAATATAAATTATACAAATTTACTGTGATTCTGTGGGACAACAATCTTTTCAGGTCACTCCACTCATAATTACAACTAATTAAAATGTGCCAAAGAAAGGGTAGAAATTTATCACTGCTCATTAAACCTGTAAAGACTGTGTTAATTAGATGTCAGGCTCAGTAACTCACATAAATGTTTGCTGCCAGTCTAATTTCAGAGGAAAAGGAAAGTGAACTTCAGAATATTCTGAGGAGTCTAAAGTTGTTAAACAATGTGAGGTTTTAGAGAGACAATACATTGCAGCTTTTTTTTTAGGTGGCTATAACCATCATCAACCTATAAAAATAGAGAAAAATGATATGACATCTGTTGATTTTTAAATTCTTCTGCTTTGCAAATGAACTTTGGTTGTTACCTCTAACTTGTGGTAACACCAACCAAAGCTCATTTGCAAAACAAAATTATTTGGTATTTCATTATGTTTTTAATTACTTTATCTTACTTTAAATTAAGCAAAATTTTTGTGCATCACTATACATAAAAATACATCCGTAAATTAAGATAAAATGTTTTCACTATGTATATATCTATATATATAATGTATGTATAGAATATGCACATATATGTGTGTATATATACACTTATAAACATTATTTTATAAAATTATGCTGCACAAATAACAATGAATTATGTGAGAGAAGTAGAATAAATTTCTTTTTTTTTAGAATAAATTTCTGTGAGAGTAAATATATAATGATTACTGAAGATGATGATATGTAATGTGTAAAGGTAACTCCTTTCCATTTTAATAAAGTAGGTACAAAACATGCAGCTATAAAATATGTGCATGAAATGTGACAACTCCAGATGATTTAGAATTTGGGCAGAAGAATCTATTAAGTAGGAAATTCTCTAGCTTCTTGGATCACAATCCTACATATTGCACGAAAGTTCATTTATTTTCTGTTTTGCATTTTGTCATTTTATGTTTTAAGTCATGAAATCTATTTTATTGTTGTAAAAGCATGATCTTTACTAGCAAGCAAATTACCTACTCATTTGTTCAGTTTCCACTTCTCAGCACAATTGTTGTAGCATGCACACACCGGTGCTCACACAAGCATGAAGCATACACAAGGCCGATGATTACCTGAAGTACTTTAGCAGAAATCACAATCTTGAAAATATTACTGTCATTTACTGGGGATCCCACACCCAATGGATAATGGGCTTTACAGATAAAGCCATAGTCAACCACTTCTTTGTGAATATTTGGTCTTAATATTTTTCTCATGTGTTTGTTTTTAGTTTAAAAGCAACTAGTTTCAAAAAGACGACTTTTGTTCAATTAATTTTCACACATAGTATCTTTTTTTAAAAAGAAGTGCCTAGAGAGGATTTTATGATCTTAGCCTCAATTAATTCACTGATGTTGTGAAATCCATTCTGGTTCAAAATGCTATTTTTTTAAAGACAAAAGAGGACTCAAATTGACAGGTAGGAAATTTCTTTTATGATAATAATTATTTAAATGTCCCTGAATGTCAGAAATACAACTATATTTCTTCTGTGATTTTGCTTTCAGCATTTGTATTTGGCATCAGTCATGTACCCAACCTTGCAGAAATCACCAATGACATTTCTGTTGATAAATTCAATGAACTTTTAAGTAACTTCAGTCTTCATAAAATTTACTTGGAAGCATTACTTAACTTCCCTGAACTCCTTTGTTCCCCATAAATCCTGAAAGTTGGCTGAACAGCATACTCTTCCTGGCTCCCTTCCTCCCAGTCTCACTTTTGGGTTGTTTACTGATCGCACCTCAGTGTCTGGTCTCCAATTTGATACTGAGCATTTTTCTCCTAAAATCTCTAAATAAATGATCTCCTTATTTCCCAGGATTTTTTTTTTTTTCTTGTCTTTTTGAGACAGGGTCTCGCTATGCAGTTGCGGCTGGCCTTGAGCTCACTTTTGTAGCCCAGGCTGGTCTCGAACTCGCACCGATCCTCCTGCCTCAGCCTCCCGATTGCTGGGATTACAGGCGTGAGCCACTACACCCGGCTTCCCAGGATTTTCTGAATTCACTCTCTTGACAATCTACAAATATTGACTACTAAAGCTGACTGACTTCAATATCTCAAAATAACATCTCAAATGGAACTCACGTTTCCATACCTGCCTACTTTACTTATTTCCATGAATGGTACAATGTACACTACTATTTAAGCCAAACTCTTACATCATATTATATCATTTTCTTTCCCTCATCATCTATCTTTCAATCTTATCCTAAATAGATATCTTTAATATTTTCCACTTATAGCCTTTTATATCCCTGAAGTAGAACACCATTTCACTTCTCTAGAAGACTGCCATGACTTCCGATCTATAATTAGTTCATGACATGGTGAAAACAGAACACAAAAATATGTATTTTGTAAACAGCAACCAAGCCCAACCCTTCTGGCCATTGCCAAAGCTGCGTTGAGCCCAAGAGAGCCTCAGGAGTCACAGTGATCATCCCCCTGCCACCACTGCAGGGACCTTGCTGAGCAGCAGTCGGCTCCACCCCATCATCATAGAAGCCACGCTGAGCCTTGGAACGTTTGGAAGATTTGACGAGCCATATTCTGTCCCCTCCTCACATTTGTAGGACCCTAGTTGAGCACCAGAGAGCTTTTGGAGTAGAGTCTTAGTGAGCTAGGTCCTGCCACCTCATCTTCTCAGGAGGAGCCCTGAGGATGGTGAATTTGAGGAACTCTGCAAATGTGAAAATAAAGGAGCAAAAAGCAGTCTTAGATCCCCAGCCTACCCAAAACAAACCCAGGAAACATGAACATAGAACTTCAAAGTCATGCACCTGAGATTTCAGAAAAAAATAGCAACTAAGGTAAAGAAACAACTTGATAAGGTTTCAGAAGCAATCAGATCACAAGTAATATCTCAAGCAAAATAAACAAACAAAAAACCCAGATAATCATTAAAAAGTTGCTCAGTTCATTTAAAGACAATACAGACTGGAAAATAGAAAAAAAGAATTGTGGAAGGATAGAATGAGAATGTCTGAAATGGATTCAAGCAGATATCCACTAAATTAAGAGTTCCCTTGACCTGGCACTTGAATTAACCTAAAGTTAGACTTTCAGAGCTTGAAGACAGCATTGCAGTTAGTGCTCTTGACAGGAAAGAGCTCTTAAAAATAACAGGCAGCTCTTAAAAAAAACAGAGAGCTCGGCAGTCTAAGTGCCTTCCTGGCAAGCACAAGAGCCTGGGCTCAATTCCTGGTACCACATGCAGTGCCAGCCCAAGAACCCTGAGCACACTGTGCCAGTTACCAAAGCTGGTTGTGGTGGTGCATGCCTGTAATCCCAGCGCAGGGGAGGCTGAAGTAGGAGGATCACCATTATACTGAGATGCGTAATGAGAACATGTAACAAATAAATAAATGAATAAATGATGAAAACTTTTAAAAATCACAAGGAGTGTGGAAGGAACAATTCAATAGCTGTAAAATGATGGAAAAGAAACCATATAAAACTGATGTGTCAAAAACACAGCAGAAATCAACACAAGCGTTATAAAATGATTATTTGTAGAGGTAGTAGCATGAAATTTTCCAAGTATGGGTAAAGAATCTGACATGCAGTTAAGTGAGACATAATTAGCCATAAGAAAAGTATATCTACATGCAGACACATAATAATGAAGATCCCCAAAATTCAGCTAAAGGACAGAAAATTAAAAGATGTTAGAGAAAAGAATCTGATCACCTATTATGAAAAGCCCATTAAAATTACAAAGTCTCACCACAAACCAAGTCAAGAAGACATTTGAGTCAAGTATTTCATGTTATGAAAGAAAGCACCTTCCAGTTCTGATCAATGTACCCTGCAAAAACTACTGGTCAAAGTTAATGGAGAAATAAAATACTTCCATGACAAAGACTACCAAACCAACCGTAAAAGAAGTCCTGATGGATATTCTAGAAATAGACCGAAATGACCACAACTTCAAGAACAGCAATAGAAGGGAATAGCAAAGCAAGACAGTCAGTTAAGCAGATGAGAAAGTGGGGAACCAACAGCAAGACAGTAACATGAGGAAGATAAGCCAATAGATATTACTTATAACCATCAATGTAAACAGCTCTGATGCATTAATCAGCAGAAGTAGACTGGTGGTAGAGATCCAGAAACAAAATCCAACAATATGTCATATATAAGAAACACATTTACCTCAAATGGAATGTCATTGACTGAATGTCAAAGGATGGAAACAATAGTCCCTGCCACAAGAACCAAGAGAAAATCAAGCATACCTGTTCTGGTTACAGACGACATGAGTTTACATCCAAGTTAAGAGCATCCAGCTATAGAAGACAAATTTTAACACACAAAAGAAAAAAAGCAAAAGAGCAATAAAACAAGTGTAATAGAAGACTTGTATATCCCACTGTCACAGATATAGACAAACTAAGCAAAAAAAAATCCGCAAAAAATCCGTCAGATAGCTCAGTAGATTAAACCACCTCCTTATGCAGATGCAGAGACCAGGTTGGATCTCTGATATGCTGTGCAGGCCCCACCCTCAGTGAACACTGAGAGGACAATTGAGACTAGGTGTTGTGGTACATGCCTTTAATCCTAGCACTTGGAAGGCTGAAAACAGGAGAATCTCTATGAGTCTGATCTGTGTAGTGAGACCCTGTATACTCTGGACTAAATTAAAAAAAAAAAAAGAAAGAAAGAAAGAAAGAAAGAAAGAAAAGTAATAACAAAAAGAAAGAAAGAAAGAAGAAAGAAAGAAAGAAAGGAAGCAAAGTAATAACAAAAAGAAAGAAAGAAAGAAACAAAGAAAGACAGAAAGAAAGAAAGATTAGCAAAATAATAAAAGAATTAAACCAAGCTTAAGCAGAAATGGACTTAGTAGAACTTTACAGAATATTTCAATAACATCAAAATGCACATTCTTCTCAAATGTACTTGGGACTGTTTCCAAAACAGGCCACATACTAGCTTATAAAACATACAGAAATAAATGCCAAGAAATTCAATTTATCCCTTGCATATTATCTAACTGTACTACAATTAAACTGAAAATTATTGACAAAAGAAATTTCAAAAACACCATAAATACATAGAAATTGCATAGTACCCTCCTAAGTAATCAATGAATCAAGTATGAAATTAAAGAAAAAATTTAAAAATATTTAGTCGAATTAAAATGCACATGCAATTCACCTGTGCGATGCATTAAAAGAAGCTTTATGGGGGAAAGTTATAATGGAAAGCTCTCACCTCAGGGAAAGGGATGTGAGAAAGCACAACCTCATGCCACACGTCAAGCTTCCAGAAAAAAAGGCCAAGTCAAGTCAAAGGCCCAAAGAAGGCAGGAAATTATAAAGCTCAGAGCAGAATGTAAAAAAAATAGAGACTAATAAAATACTACAAATAACTAATGAATCAAAGAGTTGGTTCTTTGAAAGAGTGAATAAAATCAGTAAAACCCAAACCAAACTTAGGAAAAAAAGAGAAAAAAGTGAAATTTATGCAATAAGGAATAGTAAGGGTTATTTCACTACAAACTGTATAGATATTCAAAACATCATCAGTACCTACTTTGACAATCTTTACTCTCACAGGTTAGAAAACACAAGAAATGGACAGATGCCAAGACACCTATAAATTGTCATGCCTGAATCAAGAACATATGAAATTTCTGAGCAACACAATTCTCAATGAAATTGAATATATAATTAAAAATTTACTGATAAAACCCAGATATTGATGGATTCATACCTGAATCCTCCAAAAAAATTTAGAGAATTTTTGACATCAGTTCTTCTCAAAATCCTCAAGAATTTGGAAGAAAAAATACTCTCTCAAAGAGATTACTGGAGGCAAGCAAAATTACTCTGGTACCAAATCCAATCAAATAGAGAAGTACAGGCCAATCTCCCTAATGAATGAAGATGCAAAATCTTCAGTATAGTATGAGCAAACAGAATAAAGCAAATCATCTAAAAAAGCTATGTACCATGACAAAGGAATATCATCCCTGGAATACAGGAATGGTGTGATACGTAATCTATAAATGTAATAAACCACATCAATCATGCCAAAGACAAAATTCATATTATTATCTCAATAGATAAGAAAATGTTTTGACAAAGTTCTATGGTCGCTCACCATGAAAACCCTACAAAAATTAGATTAAATGTTCTTTTCATAAACTGATGAAAGGTATCTGGAAAATAAGTCAACATCATATTAAATGAATATAAGCTAAAATCTTTTGCTTTTTTTCTCTTTAATATATGTGGGGCAAGGTCTCACTATGCATCTTGGACTTATAGTGATCTCCTGTATTGGGCCTCCTTAGTACTGAGATTACAGGTGTGTATACCTGCCACATCTTTGTGGCCAGCTCAGCATGCCCGAGGGTGAGGACAGTACAGAATGTGGTGCATGGAATTGAATCTGGTACCTCTACTTGCTGAACAGGTAATTAGTACACTGAGCTTTCTTGGCAGCTCTGAAAGCATTCACTATAAAACCAGAAACAAGACAGAGATGACCACTGTCACCACTCCTATTCAGTGTAGTTCTGAAAAGATTATCTAGACAAATCAGAGAACAGAATGAATTAAAATTAATAAGGATTGGAAAGGGGAAGTTAAATTATCATAATTCACTGATGAAATGGTAGTTTATATAGAAAAACCCCCAACACTCCACCAAAAGTCTTGCAAATGTAATAGCAAAGTTCAGTGCCATCGCAGCACTCAACGTTAACACCCCAAAATGGATATGGTTTCTGCACAAAAATAACAAATACACCTAAAGAGAAATTAGGGAACCCTTGTCCTTCACAGTAATGTAAAAAAGTAAAATAAAATACTTAGGACTCAACCTAACAAGAGAGTATTTCATAATACTCTGATAAAAGATCAAAGAGGACTTCAGAAAAAAAAAAAAAAAAAAAAAAAAAAAAAAAAAAAAAAAAAAAAAAAAAAAAAAAAAAATATATATATATATATATATATATATATATATATATATATATATTCCTGGCTTCTGGATAACAAGAACCAATATTGTGAAAATTGCCATACTCCCAAGATAATCATATGGAATCAATGCAATCTCAATTAAAATGTCATTAGTATACTGCATAGATCTAGAGAAAACACTCCAAAATATTCTCTTCAAAACTATCAGTGACCTTATGTTCAATCACCTAATGAATCAATGGATTCATGCCCTGGACATTATACACATCATAGTACAATCCCTTTCTAAAAGCCCACTAGCTGGTAACTAAACCTTCAAGCAAGGAGGTTGGGAGAACACATTATTTCTCTTTCCTTTGTTAGAAACAGAGATTGACTCATGAGCGAGACCCTGTGTGAAATAAATAAATAAGTTTTTAAGAAATACCTGCAATGATATTTACATAGGATGAAGTAATCTATGCCAGTAGTTTCATCCAATCATTTTGAAATTACTAGGCATTTACTTGCAAAACCAAAATGTAGACATAAGCTTTTTATGCTCCACAAAATGAACTCAAAATAGATCCTGGACAGAACAGTGAAACACAAGACTTCTTAAATCTTAGAAGATAATAAAGGAAGAAAATCCTAGATGACTCAGTTTGAGGATGAAATTTTAGAAACACCAAAAACATGATTCATGAAATAAATAATTGATGAGATGTATGTCTTTAAAATTGGAAACATCTGCTCTGAGAAAGACAATGAAAAGAGACAAAAGAATGGACTGAAGAAGTTATTTGCAAAAGAAACCCCAGATAAAGGCCAGTCAAATAGCTCAGTGGATTAAAGCACCCGCAAGGAGGCTCAGGGGTCAGGGGTTGGATCCCCTGGACTGCAGTGCCATCCCTGCCCTTGGGGTGCAATAAGATGGCAACTGAGACCAGGCATGGTGGTGTGCTCCTGTAACCTCAGCTGTTGGGAGGCTGTAAACAGGCAGATCACTACAAGTCAGCTCTAGTACTGAGACTCTGAACACCCTGTAGTCCCTTCCCTAAAAAGAAAAGAAAAAAAAAAACTCAGATAAATGTTTTCTGTTCAAAGAAAAGTACTTCTTAAATTTGTCAATGGAAAACAAATAACCTGATAAGAAAACAAAAGTTAAAACCTTTAAGAGACACCTCAGAGAGAAGACCTGCAGATGGCAAATAAGCATAAGAAAAGATGCCCATGAAAGAACTGATGATGAGAAAAATAAGAAAACAAATCACTGAACATCTGTTAGCATAGCCAAAATCTGGAACCCTGTCAGCCGCAAAAGCTAGGATGGATGTGGCATAACATGCACCCTTGTTCATTGCTGGTAAGGATGAAAAACCATTTAGCTAGATTTGAATGTAACTTGGCACTTCCTTACAACATAAAACATATTTTACCTCATGATGTGCCAGAATTCTCCTTGGAATTAACTCAAAGTAGCCAAAATCTTACACTTACCCATACATACAAAATTGTACACAGCTCCATTAATAACTGCCGGAACTTGGAAACAATCAAGAGGGCCTTCAATAGATGAATAGATGGATTTACTGTGGACCTTTTATGCAGTCTAATACTCAGTACTAAAAGGAAATAAGCTAACTAGTCATGAAAAGACATGGAGGAAAATGCTTAAATACAAACTTTTTTTTTTTAAAGGCAGGAAACTTTTTATTCAAAACCCATCAGAGAATGGACAGTTTGGATCTGTGACAAACATTTATGTTTTAAAGCATAAGCCTGTAATTGAATGAGAGCGTATACTATTACATAAAAATTAAATGATCAGACCACAACTTTTCAGTGTTTTATAGCAGAGTATGTTTCCCATAAAAGCAGCACCTTTGTGACATTTTTAGCATTCTTCTCCTTCTTCCTTACCCTCTCCTTCCACAGAATCCACATCAATTCCCTTATAATCCTTCTTGAGGGCAGCCCTGTCCTCCTGGGCCCCAGAAAGCTGTCCTGCTCCATCCCTTCACCCATGTACCACTGAAAAAAGGCATGCTTGCCTTACATCAGATCCAGCTTGTGGCCGAGGTGAGCCCATGCCTCAGTGATAGCTGTGGTGTTGCTCAGAAAGCACAAAGCCCACGCTACCTTAGACAGGTCACCACCCAGCACCGCAGCGGGAGGCTGGTAATTAATGCCCACCTTGAAGCCAGTGGGACACCCATCCACAAACCGGATGGTACACTTGGTCTTGATGGTGACAGTGGCAACACTGAGATCTTTGGGGACTTCTAAGTAAAAAAAACCAATCTTTAAAGGCTACTTACTGTATTACATTCTGGCCATAGCAAAACCATAACATATACAAAATGATCAGAATTGTTCTAGGGGTTGTGAGGAAGAGAGAAGAAATGAAAAGGTAAAGCACAGATATTTAAAAGTCAGTAAGAATAATTAATTCTAAAATAATGCTTATATATCACTATTTTTGACTTCTACATTCAAGAGATAAAGAAGCCTGGCTACTCCTGCAGCTGGCAGCAGACTTTGGCATTATATATATATATTATTGGTTTTAGGTGCATACAGAATGGTAGTGTTATCATATCAGGAAGGCTTTCACCAGATTTCAGAAGAAAGATTGAAAGGCCAGAGGGTGTAGCCCTGATAGCAGAGTATGTAAAGCTATGGGTGTGAATCCAAAGGGATGATGGAGACCCCAGAAGTTTGGTGAAGCTGTAGTTACAACCAGAAGTCCCATAAGTGCAGTCACCCAAGTTTGAAGTTTACATCTTGCCACAGATTGCTTCAGGTGTACCTAGAACTAAAAAATGTAATGTTTGCCCTGCTGGATTTTGTACTTGATTTAGTTCCTTTTCTCTTTCTTTTTCTTTCTTTCCTTTCTTTCTTTCTTTCTTTCTTTCTTTCTTTCTTTCTTTCTTTCTTTCTTTCTTTCTTTCTTTCTTTCTTT
>PVJA010039594.1:0-19225 GCA_004027025.1 Myocastor coypus | reverse complement strand
TTTTTTTTGTCTTTTTGAGACAGGGTCTCACTATGCAGTTGAGGCTGGCCTTGAGCTCACTTTTGTAGCCCAGGCTGGTCTCGAACTCACACCAATCCTCCTGCCTCAGCCTCCCGAGTGCTGGGATTACAGGCGTGTGCCACCACGCCCGGCAAAATGTCTACTTTATATCAAGCTACACTATTGATTTTTGTTGTTTACTCTAGAAGTTTTGTGGTGGACTTTTTGAGGACTTTTGTGTAGAATATCACGTCATCTATGAATAATGGTAATTTTACTTCTTCCTTTCCTATCCTTATTCTTTTCATTCCTTTTTCTTGTTGATTTCTAAGGCTAATATTTCCAGAACTACATTGAATAGGGTGGTAATAGTGAACATACTTGTCTTGTTTATGATTTAAGAATAAAGCCTTTCAATGTTTGTCTATTTGATATAATGTTGGCTTTTGTTTGTCATAAATGGCTTTTATCAAATTGAGTAAAAGATCTTCTATTTCAATTTTGGGGGGTTGGGGAGATAGCTCAGTAGAATAAGCACTTGCCTGGCAAGCACAAGGTCCTGAGTTCAATCTCTGGTTCTGTCAAAACAAGAAAAAGAGTGATTTTCTATTTTTTAAATTTTTTAATCATGAATTAGTGTTGAACTTCATCAATATCTTTAATGCATCTACTGAGATGATAATGTGATTTTTGTCTTTGGCTCTGTTAATGTGGTACGGTATGCTTATTGATTTGTGTATACTGAATCATCCCTATATTGCTGTAATTAATCCCACTTGAACATGGTGTATTATCTTCTTGGTAATACGCTCAATTATGTTTGCTAGTATTTTATTGAGGATTTTTACATATATCTTTATTAGGGAGACTGGCCTGTAGTTCTCTCTGCCTCTGTCTCTGTCTCTCTCTCTCTCTTTGGTCTTTCTCTGCTTTTGGAATTATGATAATATATACCTCTAGGAATGATTTAAGTAAAACTTCTTCCCTTTTAATTTCATCAAAGATTTGAATACTATAGGCATTAAGTTTTCTTTATATTTACTGCAGGATTCATCTGTGAATCCATTGGGGTCTGGGTTTTTCTTTTCTGGTAAGTTTTTAATTGTGTTTTCAATTTCATTAACTGATACTGGGTGATCAGGATTTTTACACTTTCTTGACTCATCTTTGTTAATGCAAGCATCAAGGAATCTGTTCATTTCTTCTGTGTTTTCCATTCAATGAGTGTAAAGGATTTCAATGTAGGTACTGATAATCTTCTTAATTTTCCACAGGATCTGTAGTGATTTCACTTTTTGCATTCCTTGTTGCATGGATTTTAGCTTTTTCTTTCCTTTTTTGGTAAGGTTGCATGAAGACTTATCAATTTTATTTATTCTTTCAAAGAACCAACCATTTAATTGATTAACTCTTGGTGAAGATTTATTTTGTTGGGGCCTGGCGGGATGGCTCAGTGGTCTAAAGCGCCTGCTTGGGGAAGCTTGGGTGGCTTCAGGGACTGCGGTTCGATCCCCGGCACCACATGCTGTGCCAGCCCTGCCCTCGGGGAGGGCTGAGCCAGCCATAAAAAAAAGAAAAAAATGAGTGAATAAACAAACAAAGGTTCTGAAACAAGAAAAACAAATAAATAAATAAAATAAAAAATTCTTAAAAAAAAAAAAGATTTATTTTGTTTATGCCTAACTAGAGTCCTATGTGCTTCACTTAATTGTATGTCAGATTCCTTTCACCTACTTAGGAAATTTTCTGTTATTACTTCTATAAGTAGCCTTTTTATATCATTTATTTTGCTTCTTACTTTTTCATTTACTGCTACCCATCTTCAGTTGTTTTTCTTCCCACCATCTTGCAGGTGTTGAATTGTTTCCTGGTTCCTTGTTATTTTTAAGAGATCTTTTCATTTATGATCAGTAGCTACAATACTATCTTCAAGGTCTGGATGTCTATTTTAAGTTTCATTAAAGTGATTTTACTGGGGCCCGGCGGGATGGCTCAGTGGTCTAAAGCACCTGCTTGGGAAAGCTTGGGCGGCTTCAGGGACCGCGGTTCAATCCCCGGCACCACATGCTGTGTCAGCCCTGCCCACGGGGTGGGCTGAGACGGCTATAAAAATGAGTGAATAAACAAATAAAGGTTCTGAAACAAGATAAAGTGATTTTACTAGCTTTAAATTTTTTTTTTTATTTATTTATTTTTTTTTTTTTTGTGGGACCAGGGTTCGAACTCACGACCTTGCACTTGCCCAGCAGGCACTTGTGCCTCGGAGCTATCTCCCCAGCCCCTAAATTTAATTTTTAATCCTGAATATCTCTTTGAATCTATTTCATACATTGTAATTCTCTTCTGCATTGTTCAATGTAAGTATCCATTATTTTCTATGTCCCTTTTATTTTTATGCTCTTTAAATATGCTGAGCAACTCTTTCCTTATGATTGTCATTTCATTTTTACCAGAGAGATTTCTTCTGATCTGACTTCCTCTGTAGCCTGATGGAATTGTTTCATTGCTTCAGTTTATATCATTTTAGGTGTATAACTTCCAATTCTCCCTATGCCAATGTTTCCTGGACTTGTTATTGGTGAACTTGAGATTTCAGAGGGCATTTTGATCCTTCATCTTGACATTTCCTATTTCCAAAATATTTTATTTTGTTTTTCATGATGGTCCTTGTGAGTTTTAGGTCACTACATTTCTAGTATCAAAGCCTCTCTAGGAAAAGTTTGTTTTTAAGGGATGTCTGTGTATAGGAGATTATGGGTTATTGTCTGACTCAATAATTGAGCTTCCGGAATGTTGGTTTCTATTTGGCAAAGTCTCCAGTCTTTTGGTGTGATGATATTATTACCTCAGATCGTTACATAAAGGAGAACTACTAATTACAACAGATATGACATCCTAGGTGCAATAACAAAATTAGCTATAATTGCAACAAGTGACCTCGGACCTGCCCGACCACCAATTTGACCCAGCATTAAGGTGGCCAGCCCAACACCACCTCAGACCTTGCCCTTGATCCTGATCCAGCAGCAAGTCGACTGGCCGGACTCTACCTCGGACTGTGCTCACCATCCCGACTGGGCCACATGGCAGTCTCAGCCCGTGTCTATCCCCTAACTCAACAACATTCTGAGCTCCAATTCTACCCACCTTCCTGAACAGTACTCACAACAGCCAGGTGAGGACGCTCTCCGCCCACATTCATCCCCTGACTTGACAACTGCCAAAACCTTGTATCTGCCTACTGTCCCCACATGAATTCCAACCATCCTTGCACTGCTGACCACTGGCCCGACTCATGGGAACTTGTGCTAGCCAGCCATCTGAGCTCTGACTCACAGGCAGGCACATCTGGAAGGGAACAAAATTGATGGATCCAGCTTTTCCCCGGCTCCAGCCAGCGCAGGCGACAGAGGCGGTAGCAGCAAGCCTCGGGCAGCCCAGCGGGGCGAGGCCGTGAAGGTGAAGAAGGGCGCTAGCGGGGCCAGGACAGGGGTGGAGCCTGCTCCTGGGGCTTCAGGCCTGAGTGTAGAACACTCGCCAGGTCCGCAAGTCGAATGTGAATCAGAGTCCGAGTCGGAGCCGGAGCCAGGCTTGGGGCCCAGGCCCGGGCCGCTGCAGAGAAAGCAGCCCATCAGGCCAGAGGATGTGCTGGGGCTGCAGCGGATCACGGGCGACTACTTGTGCTCTCCTGAGGAGAATATCTACAAGATCGACTTCGTCAGGTTCAAGATCCGGGACATGGACTCAGGCACTGTCCTCTTTGAAATCAAGAAGCCCCCTGCCTCAGAACGGTTGCCCATCAACCGGCGGGACCTGGACCCCAATGCTGGGCGCTTTGTCCAATACCAGTTCACGCCTGCCTTCCTCCGCCTGAGGCAGGTGGGAGCCACGGTGGAGTTCACTGTAGGAGATATCCTGTTAACAACTTCCGCATGATCGAGAGGCACTACTTCTGAAACCAGCTGCTCAAAAGCTTTGACTTCCACTTTGGCTTCTGCATTCCCAGCAGCAAGAACACCTGCGAGCACATCTATGACTTTCCCCCTCTGTCTGAGGAGCTGATCAGCAAGATGATCCGTCATCCTTATGAGACAGTCTGACAGCTTCTACTTCGTGGATGACCGGCTGTTGATGCACAATAAAGCAGACTATTCTTACAGTGGGACATCCTGACCCCCCAAGCTGCCCCCCAACCCAGGAGGACTGGGCCCTCAGCTATGACCTCTCCAAACTTATCTCTCAACCCCAGGTCTTCTGCTTGGGATATGTTCCAGGAGCCCTGGACCCTGAGTCAGTGTTGGGAAGAAGGTGTCTGGTGTCCCCAGGCCAAGACTTGACCTTTGGGGCCTGGTGCATGGATCAAGGTGGTAGGAGCTGTTTGCCTCTGTGTCCTTTTAGGCCTCTTGTAAAAGCATGAGCCAGGACTTCCAGACAGCCTAGCTTGGCCCTTTTGGGCCCGAGCTTCACAATACTGTTTCTGGCTCCATGCTATGACTAGGACAGGACAAGGATCCATTCTTTGTCCCCTATCTGTCATATCCAGGGCATTTAGAGTTGTAAGTTCTCAGACCAAGGTCTGCGGGGGTATGGGTCTCAGCTTCCCGACTCTCTCATTAGGGGCTAAGATACTGCCTGAGATGGGGGGACCAGCCCAGATTTCAGCCTGTGCTAGGAACTGGACCAACTGTATATAGTTTTCAATAAATTCCTTTTCTGTTCAAAAAAAAAAAAAAAATTGATGGATCCAGACCCAAATTTCCATAGATGTTAACTGCATGAGTCCATCAAAGGGCAGAGATCTATACTATAAAAAATGATAAAGACACGGAGCAAGATCCAATCCCAGGTCCTGAGTTCACCCAAAACAAACACAGGTGGCACTAACAGGGAAGAAAATGGGAATCATGCCGATGAAATTTCTGAATCAGTAGCATCTGAGGTAGACAAACAAATACAGCAACATATAGAGCAACTCAGATCAGGCATAACATCTGAAGTACAAAGCAAATGCATGAATTAATAGAATCTGAAGTGGAAAAACAACTACAGAAATGTATAGAGGAAACCAGAGCAGAAATAACCTCTGCAGTTAAAAAAAAAAAAAAAAAAAAAAAAAAAAAAAAAAAAAAAAAAAAAAAAAAAAAAAAAAAAAAAAAAAAAAAAAAAAAAAAAAAAAAAAAAAAAAAAAAAAAAAAAAAAAAAAAAAAAAAAACCTCTAAATTAATAGCACCTAAAGTAGGTGAACAACTACAAAAAAGCTAGAAAGGGGAACAGAGCAGAAATAATCTCTGAACTAGAGCGGGAAAGGATAGCTATAATGAGAAATGTCAATACTACTTAAGAAGACATTGATGAAAAATGATGAATTCCCTGATTGAGCAATATAGGAAAGAAATAGATCGCATGAAACAGTTTCAAAGAGATATACAAGAAAATAAAATCTCAATCACAAGTTGGCAAAACTGTAAGAACAAAACTGAAGATAGAGTCTCAGATCTTGAAGTCACCGTCGCAGCTAGTGAAAAGGTAAGAAAGGATCTCTTAAAAACAAATAGGGTGCAGGAAAAAATAATTCAACATCTGCAAGATGATGCAAAAATGAACAACATGAGATTAATAGGAATTAACGAGAAGGAAGGAGTGGACACAAATGATATAAAAAGAATATATGCAGAAGTAATAACAGAAAACTTCCCAAATATAAGAAAACAATTAGACTCTCAGGTAAGTGAAGCATATAGAACCTCAAATAACATCAACCCGACTAAAAACGCACCCAGACATATAATAGTCAAGATACCAGAAATTCAGCAGAAGAATAATATACTAAGAGCTACTAGAGAAAAGAAACAGATGACGTGTAAAGGAAAATCCATCAGAATAACAGCAGATTTCTCTTCACAAACCATGAAGTCAAGAAGAGCATGGAGGAGAGTGCTTCAAGTACTCCATGAAAACAAATTCCAGCCCAGACTACTATACCCGGCAAAACTCTTCTTCAAGTATGAGGGAAAAGTGAAATACTTCCACAACAAAGAACAACTAAACAATTTCAGGACGTCAAAGCCAACCCTACACAGTATATTAAAAAATATTTTAAAGAGAGGCCAAAAGGACTCAGACTTAACAAATGAGAACAGAAAGATCCCAGCAAATAGGGTACTCAATTTAACACAGGAGAAAAAGGGATAGTAGTAAGTAAAAGTCATGTCAATCTTAAGTAAATATATTTCAATTATAACCACCAATATAAATGGACTGAAGGCTGGGGAGATAGCTCCGAGGCACAAGTGCCTGCTGGGCAAGTGCAAGGTCGTGAGTTCGAACCCTGGTCCCACAAAAAATAAATAAATAAATAAATAAATTAAATAAATAAATGGACTCAATTCTCCAATTAAAAGAAGTACACTGGCAGAATGGATAAGGAAGCAAAATCTAACAATATGCTGCATACAAGAAATGCACTTAACTTATAAAGAAACTTATAGGCTAAAAGGGAAAGGATGGAAAACAATACCACATGCTTTAGCACCTCAAAAAAAAAAAAAGAAAGGAAAAGAAAAGAAAAAAGCAGGTATAGCAATGCTGTTTGCAGACAATTTAAACTTCACACTAAGATTGATCAAATGAAATAAAGAGGTCCACTACGTACGGGTTAGGGCAAAAATTCAAGATGAAGAGGTAACAATCATAAATGTGTATTCACCCAACATGGGACCAGCAAGTTATATAAGGCAAACCTTAATGGACATGAAAAATTTAACATCCAGTACCACAATCTTAACAGGAGAACTTAACACCAACTTTTCTGAAAAAGATAGGTCAAGTAGACAAAAAATTAGCAAAAACATAGAAGCAGAACTTGGAACAAGTGGACATACACAGTGTTACATCCAATCATTTCAGAATACATATCTTTTTCAGCTGCACATGGGACATTTTCTAAAATAGACCACATATTAGTCCATAGGTCATGCTTAAGTATATGCAAAAAAACAGAAATTATTCCATGCATATTATCTGACCAAAGTGCAATGAAACTGCAAATAAATGAGAAAAGAAACCACAAGACCTTCAGAAATATATGGAAATTAAATAACACTCTTCTCAATAACTAGTGGGTTACAGATGAAATTAAACAATACCTAGAATTTAATAAAAATTCAAACACAACCTACTGGAATATATGGGATGCAATGAAAGAAGTTCTTAGAGGGAATTTTATAGTTCTGAAATTACACATTAAGAAAACAGAATGGAAACAAATAAATACTCTCAAAGAGCAACTAATTCGACTAGGAACAGAAGAAAAAATGAAATACAAAGCCCAAAGACGGGAGAAAATTATAAAGATTAGAGCATAAATTAGTTGAATTGAACCAAACAAAACAATACCAAGAATTAATAAATCAAAAATCTGGTTCTTTGAAAGATTAAATAAACTTGATAAACACCTAGCTAATCTCATCAAAATGAGGGAAGAATAGGCTCAAATTCAAGCAATAAGGAATGAAAAGAGTGAAATTACTACAGACCCAGCAGAGAGTGAAAGGATCATAAATAGCTACTTTGAGACTCTTTACTCTCACAGTATTGAAGACGCAGATAAAATGGACAGGTTTCTAGAAAAGTACAAATTACCCAAATTGAATCAGGAAGATATAAGAACTCTCAATAACCCAATAAGAGCTGTATTGGTCAGGGTTTTACTAGAGGAACAGAATAGATATAATATAAGGAATGGATATTAACACCAAATATACAATCTATAAGAAATTGTAAAAAAAAAAAAAGTAAAAAAAAAAAAAATAAAAAAATAAAAAAGAAATTGTAAGATTGGCTTACAATAGCCACAGAGTCAGATGAGGAAGCGCGCACAGGGCGTCTGCACACTCCGGACTGAAGAATTCAATCCCGAGGCCTGGACTTCACTGCAGCACTCCGTGTAAGTCTCTATCGGCTGACAGGTCCGTAATGAAGGACTGAAGTGTCTGTAGATGGAGGCTGAAGAGTCTGCGGCGGAAGGCGAGAGGTCTAAGCTGGAGGCCGAAGAGTCTGCGCTGCAAGCCAGACGATGAAGTCCAGTCTGAATGCGAAGACTCTCCGCCGAAGTGAAGTGTTGACTCCTCCTTCAGCCCTTTAAAAAGTCTTTTTGTGCTCAGTCATTCTGACGTGGACTCATTGCACTCTAGGGTGGAACCAATCATACCCCAGGACGGGCCCTTGATCCCGTTCTAGGGAGAAATCCAATCATATCCTAGGCAGGCCCCAGTGATACTCCAGCGAAGAACCTATTGTACCCCAGAGTGGGGCTCCCATCAACAGGGAACCGGGCTGCTGAGTCATTCAGCCAAGTTCACACATTGTATCAACCACTACAAGAGCCAATGAAATACACAATTTAATAAAAATCCTATCGATAAAGGAAAGTCTGGGACCTGGTGAATTCACCGCTGAATTCTACAAGAAATTTATAGAAGACATAACCCCAACACTCCTCAAACTCTTCAATGAAATCGAAAAGGAAGCAATCCTTCCAAAAGCATTCTTAGGGGCAAGTATTGCACTGACACCAAAACTAGAGAGAGATGCAACTAGAAAAGAAAAGTGTAGGCCAACTTCTCTCATGAATATAGCTGCAAAAATCCTCAATAAAATCTTTGCCACTAGAATACAACAAATCATCAAGAAGATGACACACCGTGACCATGTAGGATTCACCCCAAGAATGTAAGCATAGTTAAGTATGGGCAAATCTATAAATGCAATACACTATATCAATAGAGCCAAAACCAAAAATCAAATGATCATCTCAACTGATGCAGAAAAGGCCTTTGACAAAGTTAAACACTGATTCATGTTCAAAATCCTACAGAAAATAGGAATAGAGGGCCTCTACCTCAACCTGATAAAAGCCATTTACAACAATCCAACAGCTAGCATAATTCTAAAAGGGGAAAAGCTGAAGTTTTTTACTCTGAAATCTGGCATGAAACAAGGATGTCCTCTATTACCACTATTATTCATTATAGTTCTGGAATCATTAGGTATAGCCGTTAGACAAGAAAAAAAAAAAGAAAGAAAGAAAAGGAATAAGAATAGGTAAAGAAGAAGTAAAACTATCACTATTTGCAGATGACTTGATAATCTATTTGGAAGACCCAAAAAACTCCACCAAGATCCTAGTAGAATTAATACACAAATTCAACAGCATAGCAGATTACAAAATCAACACACAAAAGTCGATAGCATTCCTCTACACTGACAACAAAATCACTGTGAGAGAAATTAGAGAAACAGTACCTTTTATGATAGCACCGAAGAAAATGGAATACATAGGGATTAACCTAACTAACAAAGTAAAAGAGCTTTTCAATGAAAACTACAGTAGTCTGAAAAAAGAGATCCTTGAAGGTTTCAGAAAATAGAATGCTATTTCCTGCTCCTGGATAGGAAAAACCAACATTGTGAAGATGGCCATACTCCTTAAACTGTTATGCAGATTTAATGCAATACCTATCCAAATACCATCAGTATACTTCACAAACCTGGAGAAGTCATTCCTAAAATTTATTTGGAACCAAAAAGACCCAGAATTGCACGGACAATTCTGGACAATAAAGGTAAGGAGGAGATATTACAATTCCTGACCTGAAGTTATACTAAAAAATTACAGTAATAAAATCAGCACGGTACTGGAAAAAAAAAAAAAAATAGACCTGAGGATCAATGAATAGATTAGAAGATGCAGAAGCAGATACAAACACACTCAACCACCTTAACTTTGAGAAAGGGGCGAAACACTCTTACTGGAAGAAAGATAGCCTCTTTAAGAAATGCTCCTGGAAAAACTGGCTCTCTACATGCCAAAAACTTAAACTTGACCCAGCTCTATCACCATGCACTAAACTAAAGTAAAAACGGATTAAAGCCCTAAATATTAAAAGAGAAACATTAAATCTCCTGAAAGAGAAACTGGGAGAAAATCTTGAAGACATTGGAAGAGGGAAAAAAAATGCATGGACAAAAATCAAAATGCACGTTTAACACTTGAAAGCATCAACAAATGGGACCTCTTCCGGCTAAGAAGTTTTTGCATGTAAAAAAAAAAAAAAAAAAATTACCAACAGAGTGAAAACACAACCCACAAATTTTGAAAACATTTTAACTAACAAGAATTCAGACAAATGTCTTCTCTCTAGAATCTATAAAGAACTGAAAACCATTAGAATCCCAAAATTCAAAGACCCAATCCAGAAATGGGCATCTGAGATGAACACACACTTCTCAGAGAAAGAAATTCAGCAAGCCTGTAAATACACGAAGAAATGCTCCACGTCGCTAGCCATTCGTGAAATACAAATCAGAACAACGCTTACATACCATCTCACCCCAGAAAGAATGGCTATCATGAAGAAATCAATCAGCAAAAAATGCTGGAGAGGCTGTGAAGAAAAGGAACCCTTTTCCACTGCTGGTGGGAATGCAGATTGGTGCAACTATTATGGAAAGCAGTATGGAGGTTCCTTAAAAAACTAGAACTGGAAATCTCATTCAATCCAGCTATCACCCTGCTGGGAATTTTCCCAGAAGAACTGAAAACATCATACCATAATGATATCTGTGCACCTATGTTTATAGCAGCCCAATTTGCAATAGCTAAATCTTGGAAACAACCAAAATCCCCATCACTTGAAGAATAGTAAAAAAAAGATGTGGTATTTTTATACAATGGAATATTGCTCAGCTATAACAAATGATAGGGGCCCAGCGGGATGGCTTAGTGGTCTAAAGCGCCTGCTTGGGAAAGCTTGGGTGGCTTCAGGGACCGCGGTTCGATCCCCGGCACCACATGCTGCACCAGCCCTGCCCTCAGGGTGCGGGCTGAGCCAGCCATAAAAATGAGTGAATAAGCAAATAAAGGTTATGAAACAAGAAAAACATAAATAAATAAAAATAAAAATAATAAATAATAAAAATAAAAATAATTCTAGCCGGGCGTGGTGGCTCACGCCTGTAATCCCAACACTCAGGAGGCTGAGGCAGGAGGATTGGTGCGAGTTTGAGACCAGCCTGGGCTACAAAAGTGAGCTCAGGACCAGCCTCAACTGCATAGCGAGACCCTGTCTCAAAAACACACACACACACAAAAAAAAAACGAATGATAAATTGGAAGACTTCATATATAAATGGATGTATATTGAACATATACTCCTAAGTGAAATAAACCAGACCTACATTTGTAAATATCATATAGTCTCCCTAGTATAAGAAATCTAAAGAAGAGATAAAAATGGAAAGGCATAACACAGCTGAATCAAAATCAAATATTTTTGAAGCAACACTAAAACTATGTTTGGAATGCATGTCATTTGAGACTTTTAGATATGTGCTACTTCTAATGTAAATTCATTTACTGCTATACTCTCTCAAGTAAATGGTTGCTTAACAAAAAGATTAAAAAGGGTATTAATTGAGGACAAGAGACTAGGCAAAACACTGTAGGCTTGACAGGCTACAATTTTGTACATCCTTAGATTTCTAAATGTCTGTGTAAAAATATGTAACTGCTTTTATCACATTCTGTAGAGATTTATTAGAATGTCAATGATTGCAGGAAAATACCAGTGTCAAGCTAAGTCTAAGATGTTTGATATTTAGAAAGCCAGTGATGTTAAGTTCAATTACCTATGTTATAGAATAATAGTAATATGAAGTTTCTCTGCTGGAGGGTTGAGAACGTACTTTAACAGACCAAAAATTGGAGAAAAAGACTTCACGATCTGTCTAGTTTGTGCTCTGATAGTTTTATATTCCTTTTGCAATGTTTAAGATTTTGAGAAACAAATTTAGAGGGTTGTCTTGCTTTATCAAAAATGGAAATCAGATTTATATTAGCATCTGTATTATAATTAACTGATGACAACAAACAGGAGATTAGAGATCTAATAAGAACAGAAAAAAATGCAACAGTTCTACTTAATACAACTCTTAGCAATTCTAAAAATGGTGACAATATGGTAGGTTTGAGGTGACTTAATTGCCTTGTTCCCTTATCAACGTTGATAAAATCCTTAACTTTTCCTGCAGTGTACCATGGCCTTTATTACAAATTCAATTGTACGTCTTTTTTGTTTTAAGTAAAGGAATTGTAAGAGTATAACCCTGCAAGTGTTTCAATACGTCTTTTCTTTCTTCATATTTCATCTTAGCCATCATGTCACTATCTGGTGATACACAACTCTGAGGCTTTGAAGTAAGTAAGGGAGTGTCCCATTGTTTTAAGAGATCTATGCACCATAGATTGACTGGAATAGGTACGATAAAGGGTGTCATAATACCTTCCTGTCCATCAGGGCAAATGTATTTTGAAAGAGGCAACACCCTCTGTGAGACAGATTCAGGAGATCCTAAGCCTATCAGCGCTGTGGAGGTGGGTCTACTTGGCTAAGCAGATTGCCAAGTTTCGCCATTAGTTATAGTGATATTAGTTCCCATATCCATTAATCCAGTAAAAGATTTCTCTTTAAACTTAATGTCACAAATCAGTCTAGGAACCAAAATAGTCTGGGAAAAATCAAATTCTTTGCTTAAAGGCTCGTCCCTACCAGATTCACATGTGGAGTTAAGGGCTAGAGTAGAAATTTTGGTGGGAATTAAGTTTGGCTTTTCTTCTCCCAATAATTTAAGGCAAGAGGCCACTGGCAAACCTAGTTTGAACTGAGAGTTATTCTTCATGTGAGACACCTAAGGTCTTGCCTTGCACCCATCATGGTAATGGAATCATTGCTTGCCTGATCTGAATTGGGTATAAGTGGCTTAAATGGGTCCAAATCACTGGACTCCTGACTGGCCCTTGTTTTCTTTTGCTACTGAGTCCCTGAGTTTGGGCATATGGTTTATTTCTTGGCAACTGTGTGCCATTTTTATGAAACTTAGATTTACAATCTTTTGCCCAATGAAAATCTTCCATGCAATGCAGACACTGAGTCCTGGGTAAATCCACTGAGGGGACCTTTATAGGCCATCATCAGTGCCGGCAAGTGTGTCTTTGCTTGCTACAATTAAAATATTTATTTATTTATTTTAGAATTTTTAATTTTATTTTATTGTTTCAGAACTTCTGTTTGTTTATTTTTATGGCCGGCTCAGCCTGCCCTGAGGGCAGGGCTGGCGCAGCATATGGTGCCAGGGATCAAACTGTGGTCCCTGCAGCCGCCTAAGCTTTCTTAAGCAGGTGCTTTAGACCACTGAGCCATCCTGCTAGGCCCCCACAATTAAAATATTTAACTGTTTCAAATTTATTAGCAAAGTGTTGGGATATAACCTGTGCCATGAGTGCAGAAACCTGGGTGGTAGACTCAATATTCTGGCTGCTTGAATGTAAGTATGTAAATCCTTTTTATGCAGTACTGCAGCTAAGGCCTTTTTATAGTCCTCATTGGAATTCTCATATGCCAACTAACGATTAAGTATTTTAGCTGTATTATTGTGTGAAATCTGCCCATGTAAAGCTTCTTTCAACCTTGCTACAAATTGGGTGTAAGTTTCATTAGGGCCCTCAAGTATCTGGTGTAGAGGTAAGGAATTAACATCTTAGATAGTGAAAGATAATAAACAAAGCCCAGAGACAGCTATAATGGGTTACTTGGAGTTACCTGAAACCTGGGATTCAAGGAGACAGAAAACAGCTTGTTCTAATGGCTCCTCCACCATTGTCTCTTCCCTAATTTGGGAAGATACGGGTTGTTTTATCTCCTGCTTGGAATTTTTTCAATTAGCGCTTGTATTAACCTGATGTTAGGTAAGTGGTGATAGAAGTAGTAGTCTCTAGTCTGCATTCCCCAAAGCAGTTATGCAAATTCTGTAGGCTGTCCTTTAGTAGTCAATAAAAGTAAGATTCTTCTGTGGGTCGAGGCTCACTTTGAGAGAGACAAATATCAGTGAGTCCTCTGAACTAAATTCATCAGGTTTCTCGATACAGAACATCACAACAATCTGGGTAAAGGATTTATTAGGTATACCATCCTCTGGTACAGAAATCCATGTATGACGTAGCCGTTCCTCACACTGCATGAACAACAGGGGCGGGGCACGAGCCTGAACCATGCCAGATAGCATTTCCTGTGTAACTGCCTTAAGATTTTCATCTCCACTATCTTGACTACTCTGTGCCTGTTCTGAGATGAGTGTCTTCAACTGTGATTCAAAATGTAGGAATTGTGTCAATGATAGACATGTGTGAGCGAGATGGGTCACATCACTTGGTGGCATTTGGGAGCCTTCAATTATGTTATCTAAGCAACCAAGTGTGTAAGTGCCTTGGACACCATTGTCTAACACACTCTGCCTTAATTCCTTCAAGAGCAAAATGTTAAAAGCTGTGTGAGTACTGCATTTGTGGTTATGGTGTTCTGGATCAGTCTCCTCAGTGACGGGAAAATACATTTCCTGTGGGTATAGTCTCATATCGCTGTGCTTGGGCCTCCTTAAGGGTGGGGATGGAGGAAGCTCATTCCAAACCTGATTATTCTGAAAGTCAAAGGGAGTGGCAGTAGGGAGTACAGTGACAGGATCATCTACATTTTTCGAAAAGACTTCCTGTTCTCTAGGAGCCCATCAGGAAATTCCTGTCCTAGGTGGTCCAACTCTTTTGTTCTAGTTCCATCAGGGCTTTTCTCAATTACAATTATTTTTTTTTTTTTTATAAGCATTGGGTCAGCATTACTAGAAAACTTTGTAATGGTACGCTGTTGCTGGTCTGCATGTCTTCCTGGAAGGACCAGATGGCTCCCTTGACCAGGTTATATGTGGCTAGAGTTTGGGGGAGTGAATTGTTCTTTTTTGAGCTTTGGCTACATAAGAACTTTAACCTATTTCATCCCAAACTCTAAGATCCAGTGTACCAGTTTTAGGAAAAGAAGTATAAAATGTAGCTATCTCCTGGAGTAATCTAAAAATTTGTTTAGATGGCACCTTAATACCTGCATCTTTTAGTAGCTTTTTAATCAATAATTAAATTCTTTCTCTTCTGTGGATAAAGACTGAACTTGCCCCATTGTTACCCTTGACAAATATATACCTATTTGTTACTTGTGTCTGAACACTGTAATCAGTAAAATGCTTCACTTACTTTTAAATTGGTCATGCAAGGTCCAGTGGGTTGCCAGCATGCAATTCTGGGTAGTGGTTGTTGTGTTGAGAAGGTCATGAGATCCGGCCACGTCGAGCGTTAACTGTTGGAGTCCCTTCCTATTCTCGTCTTAGCCCAAGAAGTCTAAACTTATGATCCTAAAAACATGTTACTGGAATTCCACCAAGTTAATTCCAGTCTACAACTCCCAGCACAACCCACAGCGATAATGAAGACACTAAAACATATATATATATATATATATATATATATATATATATATATATTATTGGGGAGCCAAAGGGCCCTATGTCTAGCCATGAAAATGACTTTCTGGAACCAAAAAAGTGACCCAGAGCTACACTTGGGTTTATTCAGTGGAAAAGGGGAGTGGCTTGAGAAAGGAAATTGTGGGAAGAAGGCGAGCACTGTGAGCTGGGTTAGGTGGGAGGCCTGCATTCACCTCTGCCATATTCAGAAAGGATATGCAGAGGAAGTAATCTGTATTATGCTATTGAGATAGTATCTAACATTTTGAGGGTCTGCTGCTTCAGCTCTGGTGTGGAATCTTTCAAGCCCCAAGAAGTCATAGCCTCTATCTCGAGGCTCCATCCCAGCTGACAGCGTGGAGCGCTGGCTCTTCATTCTGTCTCAACCTGGCTCATACTGAAGAGCAGCAGGTGTGGGTTAACAGGGAAACACGCACAGCATCTTCAAAAATCACCACCAGTACCTTGGCTAGAGCAATGCACACTGCTTAAGGCCAATTGAAAGGATAATGAGAAGTCCTAGCCAGCTCGGTACATTTCCATATGAGGAAACAGGGTCAGGGTCAGTCAAAATGGAGACAGTCTTTTAAGGGGAGCTGCATATGAGGTCCTCCATAGTTGGGAAGATTATAAGGTACTCTACGAAAGAGGCAGGGTGAGGCTCAGAAATCTTCATTGGCCTTGAAAATAAAAAGTGAGCTAAAGGCCAGCAATACAGCTAAAGCTCGAGTAGTGGAGGAAAGTACAGAAGGTGTGAATCACCCACAGAAAAGCCTAGCTCTGTCTAGCACTCATTCGTCTCTGATCTTTTCCATATTTCACATGCATGACAGTGACCTCTAGGGCCTTGATCTCTTTTAATCAATATCCATTAATATCAGGGCCAGGGAAATAGCTCAGTAGAATAAGTGCCTGCCTGGCAAGCACAGAGTCCTGAGTTCAATCCCCGGTACCATTAAAAAAAAAAAAAAAAAAAAAAAAAAAAAAAAAAAAAAAAAAAAAAAAAAAAAGACACAAAACAAAACAACAGCAACATTAATATTATCTTCAGTGGGGGGAAAAACATTGTTTTGGTATATATCCTTGGACCTGTTTCTAAAACTCAATTTGAGTCATTTTAGATGTCACATCGAGGCAACAACACAGTGGCAAATATTGTGCTGCTGATTTCTTTTGTTAAATGATACATAATGGGCTGGGAAGAAAGCTCAGAACATTCTCTTACATGCCTGCCGGGCAAGCACAAGACCCCAAATTCAAGCCCTGGTACTTCATGACAACTACTGAAAGTGGGTGTAGTGGCACACATCAGAAATCCCAGCACTGGGGAGGTGGAGACAGGAGGATCACTATGCATCCAAGCTGCATAGAGAGATCTTGTGTCAAAATAAATAAATATAAACAAACAAACAAATAGATAGATATAATCTCTATCTTAAGGACCTATAGCTTATTTAATTGATCTTTCGCAGAAGGCTTGTGATGAATTTTGGTCAAAGGAAGAAAAATAACCTAGGGGCTATGTATAAACTTAGTCCGCATTCACAACAATGTCAAGTAACAATTACCACAGTGTGATTGAGGGCCTTAAGGGCAAAAACAAAACCTTTCTTTTTCTTTTTTTTTGAGACAGGGTCTCGCTATGCAGTTCAGGCTGGCCTTCAGCTCACTTTGGTAGCCCAGGCTGGTCTCGAACTCGCACCAATCCTCCTGCCTCAGCCTCCCGAGTGCTGGGATTACAGGCGTGCACCACCATGCCCGGCCAAAACCTTTATTTTTCATATACAAAGCAGTACACTGAATTTCAGCATCTTAAATAATGCTTACAAAGTTTTTTTCCTCTTTTACAGATTGTGGCACTGTAATTATGGTCATTATATCTACAAAATGAAAAATAAAGAAAGGGGACTAAGAGGCGGGTAGAGGGCAGAGGGAGGGTAGGGAAAGGAGCGATCAGTATCTCAGTATCATAGGACAGAAGATCACTCTTACAATGATAAATATCTTTCCAGGTCCCTGACATTTCTCCACTTCTCTCCAGTTAGCCATTCATCACAATTTAATGCTTCATATGATTTAAAATATAGTTAAGTGTGATGTCAGTGTATCTTAGTTTGAATAGGTCACATTCAGTTTATGAAATGTCACTTATTTTTCTGAAACTTATTACCAGCTTGACATTATCCCCTTTTCTTAAGGCACAGGTACTTAGGAACCATCATGTTTGATGAGTGGTGAATGAGGAGCTCTGTTTTATTAACAGTATTCAGTGGTAAACAATGTATCTTTCCCTCTTTGATTGAGGCAGAGTTTCTGAAAATGGACCAGAAAGTGTGATCACAATCTGCAGTATGCTCTGAGACTTGGGCCCTTTTTACATAAGAGAACCTGGGAAGGAAACAGAGGAAAACATAAAAGCAGGGTGCTTCCAAATGCACAACTGTGGCAGAAAAATGAACACTTTTTTTTTTTTTTAAAATGAACACTTTCTACAGGGAAAGGGTAATATTTCAGGCTGCTTTCTATTGCTTGTCAAAATATAGAAATTATAGAACCATGGTGCATGCACACACACACAAACACACACACACACTGATAGCATCACTCAGGAAGCAGAAGTCAGAGAATGAACAGTTACAAGAAGGAAGAATTATTTTTGGTCCAACTGGTCATTATGAGGAGCTTGCTACAGAAGACACGTTGGAAGGGAACCAACCTTCCTCTTGTTCTTAAACCAAAGAAAGGAGTAAGAACAATGAGTTTTGCAAAGTCAGTTGAAGCCTTCTATAAAAGCATGTCTTTTGAACAGCCATAGGAAAGAATTTTGTATAGAACAAAGCTTAAAGAAAACAAAGTGCCATTTCTAAAGAAGCTATTAGAAACAATCAGTTTCGAAAAGGATCAATGAGTGATAAAGAGCATGGGTGACGCAGAAGCTGAGGACACAATGAGCCAAGGTCAAAGCTATTACCACTAATCCTGAGGAAGAAAGAGAGAAAATTAACATTATAAAAAGTTACACATAATTTCCTAGATTAACTAAATGGAACACAGCACATAGTTCAAATCATATGGATGTTTTGCAATCTCAACAAATCCTACTATGTTCAGTGGAAAATTCCTAACTGACTAAAGCCAAGTTTGTGGCTCTTGGGCATCCCAACCGTGATGCCCACATCAGCACACTGTTCTGCCTGGGGCGGTGTACCACTTCATAGACTACAACTGTGCCTGAGACAGATGAGGAAAGAGGCAGAGATGGTCAATCTCTTGGATAAACCACAGGCTGTGAAGTATATAAATAATGAGGTGATATTCAGCATGAAATCTACTTAAACAGCTCACTTGAGTAAACATCTTTTCAGCTATCTAGAAAACACACACAGGGACTGGAGAGATAGCTCCATGGCACAAGTGCCTGCCTGGCAAGTCCAAGGTCATGAGTTTGAACCCTGGTCCCACCAAAATAAATAAATAAATAAATAAATAAATAAATAAATAGAACACACACGCACACACACACACACACACACACACACACACACTGTAGAAATAAAGATTAAGGGCTGATCAAATAGCTCAGCAGTCTAAGGCCCTGCCTGGCAAGCACAGGGAAGACCTGCATGCTGCACAGGCATCTCCCAGAATTCAGGATCAGGCCCGTGAAATTGGGAGTAGTTGTGCACACCTGTAATACCAGTGCTATCAAGGCTGAGACAGGAAGACCACTACAAATCCAAACTGCATAGTAAGACCCCATACCAAATACATTTAAAAAGAAACAAAGAGGGCTGGGCAGATGGCTCAGCAGACTAAAGCACCT
>PVJA010039593.1:0-19067 GCA_004027025.1 Myocastor coypus | reverse complement strand
TCAAACCTAGCATTGCACAGGCCTGTTTTCTACAATGGGCAGAATCAGTTGCGTTGTTGCCGTCCTAATGAGGCTTATTTTTCCTTTCAAAAATCAAAAGAAAACCTATTTTTCCCCAGTGTAAGAAACCGAAAGAGTAAATAATATCCAAAGGTACAATAGATATTGTGAAAATGAAAGAAACCGCTCTATAGGAAAAAACAAGTGGGACAGTGGCAATCTTAGCAACTACTTTGAATATAACAATATATATTAAACAATGATCATTGATTTCCTATCTTCTTGTTTTGAAATTCTGAATCATTTACATTGTTCTCTTTAAAACAATAATAAAAATAGCCATGAGAGTGAACATTCACTTGGGGTTTCCCTTTTGTCCCTCTCTTTGATAGAAGCTTTCTTTCCCCCAATAAATATTCTGTTCATAAAAAAAGAAAAGAAGAAAAAAACAAATAAAAAATAGAAGCAGTTGTCTCCATGTCTTTCCTCCTCTCTTCCCTTTGTGCCTTCATGATGATCTACACACCATCACCATGCCCCTCTCATCAAGGAGAGGTTGGAAGCAGACCATTTTTACCCACAAATGCAAAGAACATGGAATAAGAAGGAGAAATGGGGACCGTAGAGAAATTTCTAGTCTCTGTGGAGACTGGTAATTAGCAAAATTTCAGCAAATAAGGGAACATTTGCTGAATAGTGGAAATATGAATACAAACTGATTCTTTATGTTTGCTTTTATTGACAAACGCTTCTACCTATTTATGACTTGGTGCACAGTACTTTGAAATAATATCTCTCTCTTATACTCTCTCTCTCTCTCTCTCTCTCTCTCTCTCTCTCTCTCTCTCTCTCTCTCTCCAATGCAGTTAAATGTGACAATTGGTTTGGTTTGCCCCCACTCATTTTCAATTTTTACCATTTCTTTTCAGACTAAATTCAAAGTGTCCCTTTCTAGTCAGGCAAGGTGCTGCATGCCTCTAGGCTCAAATATCTTGGAAGCTGCAAGAGGAGGGAAGGTGTAGATTGTTTGAGCTTTACAATCCTGATCAGATGTAATATAATGAGAACTTCTTTTAAAGAAGTTCCCTTTTCTACTTTAGATATGTGCTGCATGATTAATTAAATGGAACTCTGCTGTGCCATAGAACATCGGAACTTATTCCCTCGTTTAAGAGAACATGGATGCTCATGGATTAACCTCATCTCCCCTAGGCTGTTCTCCATGTGGTCTCTGGTGGTTAGGATTCAGCTCCCCACTTTCTGAGTTCATTTACTTCAGACTTGAAGTCTGAGCCATGTGCATCATTCTGTGCCTTAGTTATTTCGCTTAACATAAGGTGCCCCCAAACCATCCAATGTTGTCGAATATGATAGAATTTTATGGTTTTTACGTTTGGAAAATATTTTAATCTGTACATGTGTCATGCTGTGTTTATCATTCTTCTCTTGAGGGACATTTAGGTTTGGTTCATAAGCTGATTATTGTGAATAGCACTGCAATAAGCATGGGAGTGAAGCTGTGCCCTTGACATGCTGATTCCATTGCTTGGCTGTTTATATCCTATGGTTGAATAGCTAGTTCACACAGTAGTTGTATTTTTCATAACTTGAGCAACATTTCTACTGTTTTTTTAAAGTAACTTCTAATTTACATTTTTACTAATAGAATGAGACAACTGTCTCCATGTTCTGACCAGCAATGACTTCTTAATTTTTGTGACAATAAACATTCAAACTTATGTGAAAGTTTATATAAGGCTCTAAACAGCATATTCACAAAGAAAAAAAATGCGTTGAAATGTTTACAAGTTATACATTTGATAACAGAACATATTCAGATGAAATTAAAAGTATTAAAATGTGCTAAATTTTGAATAACTATTTCTGAAAAAGTGGCATTTGATTTTCTATTACTATTATTATTATTATTGTATTTTGGGGAAAGGGTCTACAGGGTGTTCAGGTCTCACTATTCAATCAAACTCATAGTGACCCACCTATCTGCAGCCTCCCAAACACTGGGATTACAGGTGCAGGCCATTCCCAGTCTCATTTGACATCTCAGAGCACCCCGGAGGTAGGGCCAGCATGGGTAGCCTGGGATGGAACCCTCAGCAGACCCTTTAATCTGCTGAGCTATGTGGCCAACCCTTTGATTTATTTTTAGATTGTTTATGTAAGAGAAAATTCACATTACTTAGCTTTCTGAGACTGGTTTATTTTACTTAATATGATAATCTCCCAAATAGTTATAGTCAGAAAGTTAGATAGGGGCTGGGGAGATAACTTAGTAGAACAAGCACTTGCCTAGCAAGCAGAAGGACCTGAGTTCAATCCCTGGTTCAAGAAAGAAAGAAAGAAAGAAAGAAAGAAAGAAAGAAAGAAAGAAAGAAAGAAAGAAAGAAAGAAAGAAAGAAAGAAAGAAAAGAAAAGAAAAAAGAAAAGCCAGTAGATGATGATAGGTAGGTGATTCTAAATGGAATAATATGAGCAAGAAATTGAATGAGGGAGAAAAAGGAGAAGGAAACATGCAAAGAATCAGGATGTGTGATAAGTACACATATTGGATTCCCCACAATGAATGTAATTAGTGTGCACTGGTACAATAAAATACTGAAAATATAAACTAAGAAAAGAAATAACCATGATGGCTTCATAAAGGTGTGTAAGATGTTTTGTATATGTACCTACTGAGAAAAATTAGAACCAACGAGTATACTTGATATCCAGATATCAATTTCTGCATACTATTCTCCAATAAAAGTAATAATAAATCCTTGGAAAACATCTAATTCCATCACAAGGATGCAGATGAAGGGGAAACATTTTTTTGTGCTGGAAAATAAGAAAATGGTGCAAAACAATCAGGACACATCAAAACAGAGGATTCTCTTTGAAGATACATAAATCTGGCTGAACATAGTAATTATAAGCACGAAATTGAACAATTATAGTAATAGATTAAATTTTACTGAAGAAAATAATTTATAATTACATTGAAACAGAAATAAATATATGTCTTTACCTAGAGTTACCATAAAGTGTCATTAGGAAAAGGTTTTAAACAGCAGAAATTTGATTTTCTTCACCATGTTGTAACTTTAAAGTTCAAAAGCATTGGTTTGATTGGTGAAAAGTCTTGGTTAGGGCCGGCCAAATCACGTAGTGGGTTAAAGCACTTGCAAGCAGGGGTAGGGTCCAGCCCTTCGATCTCTGGGCCTGCTGTGCTGACCCTGCCCCAGGGACATGGCAATTGAGACTGGGCATGGTGGTGCGGTGGGGGGGCCCCTCTAATCCCGGCTCTTGGGAAACTGTACAGAGGTGGATCACTAATCTTATCTAGTAGTTAGACCCTAAGCACCCTGTAACCCTGGAGATCCTTCCTTAAAATTAAAAAAAAAAAAAAAGCCTTGGTTTACTTGTTGGTGATCACCATTTTCCTATAATTTCAGTTTTCATTCTTGCTAAAGTCTGTCTGCTAATCTCTGCTTATAATGACAGCAATCATTTGGAAAAAGGCTTATCCAAATGAATTTATTTTATTTTATTTCGAAAAATTCTATTTTCAGATTGAGTAATATTCTGAGGAAATGAGGTTATAATAAATATACATTATGCATATATATATATATATATATATAAATAAATTTAATTGGGAGCACACAATTTAGACTATAGAAAATAAGAAGAGGGCAGTCTTCGAAGTATCAGAATGCCAATTAAATATTTTGAAGACATCAGAGCAGTACCTCCAATTGACATCTGTCAGAGTGGTTGATATGGATGGTAATTAGCAATAGAGTTTGAGGTGCCTTGGTCAAGACTCTAGTTTAAGGAAATATTATGTGCAGCCAGAATCTTGGCATAGAATATAGACTTGTACTACTTACCATAACGAAGGAGGGAAAAATGGAAAATGTGAAGGCTTAGTTGAATATTAAAAAACAATGAGAGAAGGGAACTATATGACAACCTTGCTTCTGGATGGACTCTCAAATCAGAAGAAAGCTCAAGTTGCTAAAACCATGAAAATAGCCAAGCATGGTGGCACAAGCCACTTGGAAGGCTGAAGCAGGAGGATTGCCAAGAATTCAAAGCCAGACTGGGTTACACAGTGAGACCTTGCTACTGATAAAAGACAAGATAACAAAGGTGAATCAGGGGTGTCTCTGGCTTAGACCATACTGCATAGTCAATAATGATTTCATCATTGGGGCGGTTATACGTAGGGCGTGTATAGGAGAATCCCTTTGATTTGCAAGGAATAGTGAAGTATTAACAGCCTACTGCCAAATACTTCCAAAAAACACCAATTTCTGATTGTGATGATGGTGGTGATGGTACTGGCAGTGCGTGTGCGCACTGCACTGCATATGAAATATCATAAAATGTTAAAAGTTACAGAACATCAGATATTAAAGGCACAGAATGATTTTTTCATTGAATTTGTAGTTGTTTGGTATAACATTTACTTTCTCAGTTTGTAACCACAAATTTATCAGTTAATCAGGAGGAACAAATTCATTAAGAAAATGACCTTATGTCTTAGGTATTGCTTTTATGTAATAATATTCACTCTTGGAAATGGTGAAGGAATTTTTGGTTCCAGCTTCTAATTATGCTCTATGTGTCTCATTAATACGTATGTACCAAGGGTTCACATTGACATAGTAAGACAAATAATATTTAGATCATTTTGTTCAGGAAATATTTTGGAAACACTAGATTGATTCATTTATTCCCATTCCTAGCAAACAATTGATTAATATTATTATAAACTCTGTCCATGCAAAGACTTATGCTTTTACTTTCCTTTTTATGTGAGTTCTAAAAGATTGGCTTTCATATGAGGCTGACAAGATAGCTCAGCAGTCTAAAGTGCCTGCTTGGGCAAGCTTACACTACAGAAGGGACCACAGTTTGATCCCCGGCACCAAATGCTATGCCAGCCCCACCCCCAGGGCAGGCTGAGCTGGCCATAACATAAATAAATAATTTTTTTTTAAAGATTGGGGGCCCGGCAGGATGACTCAGTGGTCTAAAGCGCCTGCTTGGGAAAGCTTGGACGGCTTCAGGGACCGCGGTTCGATCCCCGGCACCACATGCTGTGCCAGCCCTGCCCTCAGAGTGGGCTGAGCCGGCCATAAAAAAATGAGTGAATAAACAAACAAAGGTTCTGAAACAAGAAAAAAAAAAAAAAATAAAAATTAAAAAAAATAAAAAAATAAAAAAAAAAGATTGGCTTTGACAGAGGAAAGTGAATACAAATTCTATCTAATATTCAAGTCAAGCTTTTAAGCTAATTCGATATTCAAAAAACATGTGATATTTATTATTTTATTTTCTCCGCATAAACATTGTTTTCATTTTCTGATGTACTACTAGAAGAGGATAACCAAGATACTAATTGAGAAAAATTTTGAATAGATGTATGTGCTTATAGACATTTTCTCATAAAATTAAAATTTTAATACTTGTGACATCATCACCTGGACAAAGAAAACAACCAAAAATAAGCATTGTATTTATTTCTGATCTGCTTAGCTTTGACAGTGGTTTTTTAAAATGCGTTCCCTCCAGGATTTCTCTGATGCTGACATCCTCTTCTGCTCTTTCTTTTTCTATTTCTTCCTAATTTCTCCCTGAGGATGACTATGTCTACTCTGGATGGCTCGTCTATGCCCCCGGCCCTGCTCTGCCAAGTCTAGTCGACAAGCTCAGCTGCTCGTTCCTTCTACTTGGCCTCCTCTGTGATCTGGATGCTGGCTTGGAGGGCTTCGGCTCTATGTCCCATCCAGGACTCTCTCGACAAGATCATCATTCTCAGTCTCCACCCCTCCCCACACCCCGCTCTGTCTTCTCACCACTATACGGAATTCTTCCATACCTTTTCAAAACTGTTCTTCTGTTGTAGACAATCTTATGTCTCTCTTTAGAGGCCCCTTAGGCTTCTCTGACCTCAAAATCAAATCCCTAATTTTTCTCTGCCAAACAGCCTAGCCACAATACAAACTGAACAATGACTGTTAATTATGATACCTTCATTAATTTAGGTAATTTTTGTCACCACAATGGGAAATAGTCTTGGGTCCCCTGCCTTGCTTTCTTCTCCCTCTGCAATCAACAGGAGCTCTGCCTATCTTGCAGCACCTGACAGATCCTCTTAGCCAAATCCCCTACTGAGCCCCTGCCCTCCTTGTGACTCAGATGGGCAGGTTCCTGGGAAATAACCTCCCCAGTCCTGAGCGTCCTGCCTATCTACCAAGGTTCTCTCTTTTGGAATTGGCCTGTTTGCTGCTGCAAGCTTACATCCAACACCAGTCCAGGTTAGCTGAGTCCCACTGAGACGTCCAGTCCCAGATTGAAGAGCAGCTGTCTCCACAGTCCATGACAGAGGGTTTCTACCCTTGTGTCCTGCTAAGGACAAGTAGCTCCCCCTCATAGTTCCAAAACTGTGGACCCATTTCCAGGTTTTTCTCTAACCAGAGGACAGAATAGACTATGTTCACATTCCTTAGTAGATGCTCTGAGACAGCAGAGCCAGGCCTGTCCCTGAGGACACCCCCAAGTCTAAAACTCAACTCAGCTCAAATTCTGTCACAATGAAAAAAAACTTGTGACCTCTTAAAATGCCTGCTATCACAGCAACAAATGGTTAAAAATCCCTTAAAGACCTTCATTTGCTCTAAAGACATGTTCATCTCCCATACCCATATCTAGCTTAGTTGTCTGTCTGTCTGTCTGTCTGTCTGTCTGTCTGTCTGTCTGTCTCTCTCTCTCTCTCTCTCTCTCTCTGTCACCTTCAGATGAGATTCCCCTACACCCCACCCAACAAAGCCACCACTGCACCACTGGAACCATTGTCCTTGCTGCAGCCACTGCTGACTGCTGTCACTACAGTCCCCACCCCCAGTGCCTCCTCCACTGCTGGCCACTACCAGAGACTAAAGCTACAGCCAATATCCCACTCTCTCTTCGCTCCCTGTCCCCTCACCTTTCCTCACCAAGCCCTTCTAATTCCAAAAAACAACTAATCACATGTTTTCCCCTCCAACAGCATGCGGCCCTCCCTCTGCTATCAAGTAAATGTCAAGAAAACAGCCTTCTACCTTCCCTTTCCAGTGGAGCCTGCTGTTTACCCTCTCTCCCTGCCACTTCAGCAGTCTCCTGTTACAGCACAACAATGAGACCCTTAGTCACAGCTTCCCATCCCTCCTTTCCCTCCCTTACAGCCTTCTTGCCAGCCTGCAAGTCCAGGTCTCAGGAATTGTCACCGTTCCTCTACTGTACTGTGCCAGCATCTTATACTCTGCTCAGTTTGCTTGCTCCTACTCAAATTTGGTAACTATAAAGAAGAGGTTTCCACATTTTTCAAATTCTTTTTTTTTGTTTGTTTGTTTCTTTCAGAGAGCATTCCGTGTTTTATTTATTTCCTAAAAAGTTTTTTTTTAAACTTTCAATTTTTTATTGTTTAAATTTAACAATGGTTATATTACATATTTTCATCATCAGATCAGTTTAGATTAATACATATAGGTATATAAGATTGGTCAAACAATTAAACATTAACCCTTCTAAATCAACATTACTTATTTTTTTCTTTTCCCCTTTCTTTCCTTTGAAAGCTGACATATTGCATATTGTCCTCACAATTGTGCCCACACACTGTACTCTGTAGAATTCAAATTCTTCTTATAAGAGATCTCTGCTAATTGAGCTACAATGTAATGACTAGTTATTCATAATTACAAACTTAATCAGTTCATCATAATTTAACCTGGCCAGAAATATATATCAGTGTACTCTGATTTTGTATAGGTGTTCATGTATGTTTTTGTGGCATTCTGTCACAAAAAAGAGCTATTATTCTTTTTTGTTTGGGCTCTAAAAATATAGACTTAAAAGCATGTCCTCTCCTAAATTATCAGATGATCTAAATAATATCAAAATTAATTTACAATTAAACAAAATCATTAAAATGGGAAGAGATTATTGAACAGAACTCCTGGCTGGTGGATAGATAGTAGCCGACCTTTGTTCATCAGTGGAGAGCACCCAATAATCTGCTTAGAAGACACCCCTAATAATTGGGTAAAATTAAGTTTTTCTCATAAAAGTTGCTACATTAAATGTATTCATGCCTTTATCTCATGCTTTATACATTAAGTGGTTCATATCAAGTCAACATGAGGTCATCAGTTAAATGATAACTTTCTCATCATCTACTATGACTGCTGATACTTCTACATATGACTACTGACGTCAAATATTTTTTCTACAAGTTTAACTACTGTCTATTAACATTCTACGGGAATGTAAATGTTATAAGAAATCACAGTTCTTTGATCACACTTTATATTTCAAGGTGTTCGATCACCACGCATATTGCTCTTTTGTAAAAAACAACTGTTATTAATTCCTATTTTATATCTTGATCTGCTCTTAACATTCATGCCAAGCTAAAAAGACAAATCCCAGCCCTCGAATCCCACAGAAAATCTTACCCTGACTTTTCATGTCTTCAATACTAGAGACCAAAATTAACTATGTACAAGTCCCAACTTTTGGCTGTGGTACTCGGGACTTCCATCAAAATAGGACCTTACCAAGCTGATGCCAAACCTACACAATGCTGCCACCTCGGCTCTTCCTGACAAGTGTGGCAAAGAAGGAGACTGGGTACAAGCCTGCCCCAACTTACAGACAAAACTGGCTCCATCTAAAACCTTGAGGGTCACTGGAAATGCGACTGCTCTCTCCACCAGAGGGCTGTCCTCACAGGAAGACTTGCGACAGCCAGATTCATCAACACTTGACCTGCTTGGTCTTGCCACTGAAGAGCAACAACAGAGCTTGGGGTCCATGGCGCACATCACATTATCTTATCAGAGTCCCAAGTCTTACTGGACATCTCAGGTAAAAACAAAACAAAACAAAAAACTTCTTTGCTTGCTGACACAGACACCACATATAGAGTTCTTCCTGAGTTCTAAAGTTGCTATATTAGATCTACAGTCTGCAGTGGGTGCTGATGGCTGACCTACACGACACCTTCAGACAGGCCCATTCCCTGCTCACCCCAGATATGTTCTTTAATCATAATTTCCTTATAAATCCACCCTGCTCCATACCTCTCATGGGGAGAGGTCTCATTCAAAAGCTCCATGTCTCTTGTCACTCTCATGTGTCTTCCCACAGTGCTTATCCTATAAAGCTTGTAAGGGTCAAGTCACCGCGGAAGGAGACCCCAAGAGTCCGTCTCTCATGCAAACTGCAAAGGGCAAGCTTTATTTATCTACGTATATGCAGGGCGGTCTGAACACGCAGGAACAGAGTGGACCTTCAGTGTAGCAGACACAGTTTTTAAAGGAGAAAAACACAAGAATGGGGACGGAGCAAGAAAGTTACAGAAGCGAATCTCATTGGTTAGTTTAGGTTGACCTTTAAAATAATTGGTGGGCTTGGGAATATATGAGTTTCCAAGGTAACTAAGAGGAGTAGAACAAAAGGGGCAATTACTTGGCTAACTCTGTGGTTTTAGTTGCATTCCAAGAACAGGTGGGTTTTAGCTATGTTAACTAACCTTTTTCACAAGAATGTTCTTAGGCCGGAGATGAGATGTTTTCTCAAGTCATGTTTTAAGAACATGGATTGCCTATGCTCTAGGTAGGGCCTCCCTTACCGAAAGACGTTTTATTTTTAATTCACATGTGATCTTAAAATTATTTAGACCTTACAGCCTAACTTCAATGCATAGCCAGCTCCTCCCTCCCACTTCCCTTCTCAACCACATACTCTGAGACGCTTCTAGTCCCACTCATATCACACATACTATTTCCACAATGATGTGCCTCAGAGATCCCATGATCTTTCCCTATATTCCCCAATACACAAGAACCCCAAACATCAAAGGGGACTCAAGCCCTTCATTCACAATTTTCTTACTCCTCCTCTTCAACATGGTCATGATAAAATGACACATTTGGATCATAGATTCCCTTCTTGCTTCTACCCAGACCACCAGCCTCTCTTTTAGAACTCCTCTCTTCCCACAGCCCCACATGTTCAACACACATCCAGAAAAACAACACAAAATAAACACAGAGCTGTGTTTGTGTTGGCACTTCAATGCATAAAATTCTGTCTTCCTTTGGCTTGCTCCCCTTCTAAGGTCCCTTTTTATTATATTCATGGTAGCCCTCTGCTTCATTTTCCTCATCCACAATACTGTCACCAGATTAACAACACAAAATTTTAACCAAATACTTCTCTCAGGTTACTCTTACCAGGCTTGGCTCTACTGTGACCCCTCTGATGACAACAACTCCTCACCCTGCTCTCCAGACTCACAGCCTCATGACAGCCCTGTTCAGCAGGAAATAGCCCAAGGATTTCTTTGCCTTTTTGCCATCAAACAGAGTTTGGGATCATAGATCAGGATTCAAAACTTCCCAGACAGCTTGCACCAAACAGTTTTTCTCTTGGTTTCCCAGGTACTCTGCCCCTTTGGCTTCATGCAAAACCAAACCCCAAACCATAGAACAGGTCCACCTGACTTTGACCTGGATAAGCAACCTTGGAAACTCTCCTTTGCTAACATGGAAGGTCCCCCACAGACCAGACAGCCTTTCCAAAATTAGCTCTCCTTCAGCTGTTTTAACCTGCAATTACCCTTCCTGAAAGATCCTATAAAGCTTCCTGCCCCACACCTTTTGTTTGCTGCTGTCTTGGTCCACTAGACAACCAGCCTGCTTGATGCTCCCAATAAATCTTTTACTTGCGTCAGAATGCCTGGCCTGGTCGATTGCATGGGTTTGTACTTAACAGAAGTAACAGCCGTTGTTAGCACATCTCAGTAGATTTTATTTAATCATTTTTTATATGGTTGGGAAATACAATATTCTGCCAAAGGATTGTAGATTTAGAGGAGAGGCTTTTTGAAGGTGATTGGATCATGAAGGCTCAAATTCATCTGTGAATTAATTAAAGGATTTTCACTTTGTTGGATTTATTGGTTGGTAACAGACACTTTGGCAGTATGGTCCAACCAAAGTCTTGAACTTAGGGCCTAAGTCTTCTTCCTAGTTTTCTCTCTTTCTGTCTCCCTCCCTCCCTCTTTTCTTCCCTTCCTCCCTCCTTCCCTCCCTCCCCCCTTCCCTCCCTCCTTCCCTTCCTCCTTCCTTCCCTCCCTGCTTCTCTCTCTGAGTCTCTCTGTCTCTCTATCTCTCTGTCTCTGTCTCTGTCTCTGTCTCTCTTTCCCCCCTTCCTTCCTCTCTTTTGTTCTCATGAAATGAATAGTTTCTTCTGCCACATTCTCTGCTACGATGCTCTGAATTACTTATCGGAGAAGCAGAAACTATGGAACAAAATAAGAATATACATAAAAACTTGAAAAAATAATAATGAAACCAACATTTGCTTCTTTAATTATCAGTCTCAAGTATTTTCTCATAATGATGGAAAGTTAATATAATTCTAAATCATTTTCTTATGCCAAGTTTTAGAAAACTTCATTGCTTTAATTTTATGAATTTGACTTAAAATTTGTACTGGAATATTTAAGCGTAGAGTTAGAGAAATAGGTTTTATATTGGAATTGCATTTATTAATTAGGGGTGGCATATTACATTATGTTTATAAAATCATATACACATGATAGCTTCCTAAACTTGTTGGTCTTTTTTCATGTCTTTTTTTTTTTTTTAACTTTTCAGTAGCATGTCTTAGTAATACACATTAATGGAGGGTAGTTTAACATATATGCTCTTCCTCCCACTCTCTTCCCAATTTCCAAACTTTTTAAATTAATATTCATGTATGTCAATTTAATTTTAGCTTTCACACCTGAATAATAGCATATGCTAACTCTCTGTTGGTTCTGAGATTTATTTTCCCACTTCTGGCTATATACCCTCGCACAGTTATGCTATTATGTCCATGTGACTGGCTTCATCAGCTGCTGAGGGCTCGAATGATTCGCAACGCTGGGTAAGGCTGGGAAGGTCTGGAAGGAAGGGCTTTGGATGGTCAATCTGACCTCTACCTTCACTGGTCCTGCTGTCTCTGAAGTGAGCAATTTGCTTCAGCATGTCCTTCTTCGTGGTGTTCTTATCTTAGAGCTGCGTATGAACTTAAGTCTCTATAATGTGATCCAATTAAAATTTCCCTCTTCAGCCCCGGTGGAATGGCTCAGTGGTCTAAAGCGCCTGCTTGGGAAAGCTTGGGCGGCTTCAGGGACTGCCGTTCGATCCCCAGCACCACATGCTGTGCCAGCCCTGCCCTCGAGGCGGGCTGAGCTGGCCATAAAAATGAGTGAATAAACAAAGCTTCTGAAACAAGAAAAAATAAAAAATAAAAATAAAATAAAAAATTCTTTAAAAAAATTTCCCTCTTCAACTCGTAAATGTTTGTTGTTATCCTCCTGTAACAGGAAAATTTGATCAAGACAGACAATAGTACAAGGGAAAGACTGGACATAATGGTGCACGCCTGTAATCTCAGCACTGTGGGAAGCTGAAAACCGGGAGATCAGTGTAAGTCCAGTCTACATAGTGAGAACCTGCATATCTCGTAGAACCTGTCCTGAATACAGAACGAAATTAATAAAGAACAGTAGAGGGGGACATTGCTATAAGTACAGTTGACTATATGCTTCAGCAGCCTTTGGAACTGGCTTCTGATAGAGTTTGTGAAATTTTAGGAAAACAAGCTAACGAAGTCCTTTAATTGTACCGGCATACTTGTCTTCATGATCCTGATCAGAAGCTGGAAGACCAGAATGCTGACAGAATTGTGAGCAAGTAAGGGAAAGGGCCAGGAGGCTTCCTTTGTGAATGAGAGTTCCTTCCCATGAGTCAGTGTAGGTAATCCATCTTACAGTCTAGCAAAGCAAAGCAAGGCAAGGCAAGGCAAAGAAAACTAACTCCAAACACTGTACATTTTGCTCATGTCCTATATCTTTGTTTAAGTCTGAATACATGTAGCAAATTTATTGACTTAGTGCCTGGAACTTCAATTATGTTATCAATAATGTTGGTTGATTTTAGTCAGATTTATAGTGAGAATAAGGCTTAAAAAGCAGAGAAAAAATTTTTAAAAATTGAATTGTGGCCCAAAGGAACTATCGTAAAACTTGGGGCCAAAGGAGTTGAAGATATTTCCATCATTAAAAACCAACAAAGCAAGTCATTCAAGCGACCTGTTTAAGGACAACAAGAAAATACAAGGAGGGTCTCTGAGAGATGATCAAAATCACACATGGAGACTTAATAATTTAAAACTGTGAACTTTACAGTATAGAACACATGGTATCCAGCTTGGGAAAGGCCTCCTTTCCCAAGGCCTTGCTTCCCCAGAATCTGCACTTCCTGTGCCCCCCCCATCCTCTTACCCAGACTCTGAATCCACCATGGCTAAAGGGGGCCTGTCTAATGCTTCTCTGGCAGCAGACCAAGGCATTGTCCCTGTTATGCAAGTTTTTCAAGTGTGCAAAATGGCCCAGTTATGAGGTCATAAAGTCTTGCCTTCAGATTTCAAAAGAAGACTGGTAGGTAATGCACTGTGCCCCTGACACTTTAGATGCTTAAAGACAAAGACTCAATGGAGAACCTAGAATGTATTGTATTGGCTGAAAACACCAAAGTCTTAGCTGAGGAGGCAAGAGAAACATCAGGACTTCACATCTTAGTATTGTTTGTGGTAGATATCAAATATAGTCACATTAATTGATGTTTGCTCTGTCATGTTTTGGTGTTGTGTTATTCTCTTGATCGGTTTTGGAGAGAGAACGTTTACTCAGTGGCATTGTTGAAGGGGAATGTGTAATATATTTGTGGGTGAATTTCATAGAGTTTTATAGCTAGAAGTTTACCATGACTTACTAAGGAGGCTTTATCTTCAACTTTGGAGAAATAATGGAACTTTTGAGACAGGGGAAGAGATGAATGCTTTTTCAGCTGTATACAGCAAAAATCATTTCATATTAGATGAAATTATTGTTATTGTCTGTTTTTGAAAAACTGTATGGAATATGGTTCAACTACAATAGGAAATGTGTTGGAGTGTCAAGTTGACAAGGTGTGGCATATGACAATTGAGCATTCTAGTCAAGACGCTCAGTTAGAGAGACATGCAGAGGGTTAGCAAGCCCTCTTCTTCCATATGTGTCTACATGGGTCATGAAGTTATAACCTTAGCTAGTCTATCTAATTTTCTTATATATCTTGATGTCTTCCAAAGCCTTGTACCCTCATAGGTGGGGCATTGGGGAGTTGATTGTACCATGAGAGCATGATAGTCATTACTGTTTGAGTTTATAGCTGAATTGATCCTTAAAAGTAGGATCTGGTCAGAGGAGGTGGTTAACTGGGCATGCAGGCTGGTAGCATTGATCTCTTATGTGCTGCCTGCTATGATTTGCTTTCTGCCAAGCTACCTTGCCTTGAGACTGCCTTACTATGGGCTGACACCTCCTCAAACTTTAAGCCAAAACAAAGTTTCCTTTTATAAATTGTGGATTTGGAGTATCGTGTCCTAGCGAAAAGAGAATTTCTAAGATGTGTCTCTAGCCACTTCCTTTCTGTCATTGTTCTATTCTGCCTTGCAGGTGCTGCCCTGAGCTGATCAGTTTTTGTCCGTTCTGATCTGCCAACATGACATGTCTTCCTGAGAGTCAGGTGTGCATGAACTGACATCCGCTGAATCCATGAGCTAATTAATCTTCTTCAAGGTGTGTTGTGGTGCCTGGTATTATGTTCTAGCTGATCAATACAGTCTCAAAGGACCCGAGATCATGGCATCTTAGAGATACCTGCCTACTAACGTCATTGTAACACAAACCATAACAGTGAAAGTGGAAGATCATACTGACGTTGTTTAATGGATGACAAGATAAAGAGAAGGTGGCATGTTCATTATGGAATATTATCCACCTCTAATGAAAAATGGGATTTTGTCATATGTAGCACAATGGATTGGATCATAGAGATCTTATTGGTAGCCTATGCAGTATTAAAGAATAATCAATAATTTCACTTTTGGAAATGACAATTTTATTAATGTTAACCATGTTTCACAAATCCAAAATTAAATAATGTAAATCATTTTTTAGTGTCATTAATTTTCAGTTTGAGAATGAATAGGGAATCAAAATATGTATTTTAGCTTATGCAAATTGTCCTAAAATATAGCATTCATGTATTTCCCAAGACAATTAGTTGACGCTTCCCCAAGCCAGAACTGATTAATTCATATTTACCTAAGAACAAATTATTTTAATAATTTTGAATGCCATGTGCAGGAAGGAATACAAATCATGAGGATACAAATTGTGAATGAGAATGAAAGTGTTTTCTGTATTCTCTCCAAAGGAAATGATTTTCTTCAAAGAAAGTGATCACACAAGATTTGCAACAGCTCATGCTGTGTCTGTTTCAAAAACATACTAATTTAAAGATAGTTTTTACATTCTATGAATCTAGACTTTTTTCTCTAAGAATAATATGTATTAGATATATCATAAAGAACCAACCATGTGGTTTTCTACATGAACAACACAAAGAGCGATTGCAGGAACATTTCAGTAGATTAGGGGAGAGACTTTGACAACTTTCATAGATATTTTATGATTAAGGTTTTAGCAACTTAGACTAAAAGGAAAGAATCATTAGTTAAGAGATACACAGATGTCCAATGTGTCAATAAATTTTTCTTTTCAAAAACAATATTGAATTCTACACTGTTAAGCTGCTACGTTAAACTAGTGTCAATCTTTTGTTAAAACCTATTCTAGAGGCACTAAAGTTGATTTTGTCTAATTCTCATTGTATCAAATTGTGCTTAAGGTATCATTTATATCTTCTTTCTTTCTTTCTTTCTTTCTTTCTTTCTTTCTTTCTTTCTTTCTTTCTTTCTTCCTCCCTTCCTTCCTTCCTTTCTTTCTTTCTTTCTTTCTTTCTTTCTTTCTTTCTTTCTTTCTTTCTTTTTAGGGAAAGGTCTAGAGGGTGTCCAGGGTATCACTATTAGATCACATTCCTACTGATCTGCCTGTTCACATCCCTCCAAGAGCTAGAGATACAGGTGCACATCACAACACCATGTCGATTACCATCTCTGTGAACTTGGAGATGGAACCCCTGAACCTGCTCCTTCTTGCAAGCACTTTCATCCATTGAGCTATTTGACCGGCCCTTCATTTATAATTACTTAAGATTCTTTAAAGATATTACCTTTCCAAGGCTGCCCTCGCAGCTATCCCGTAGTTGGTGGATCTATTAAAATGGACAAGTATTATATTTATGAATGATCACAATGCTAAAGGCTGTGTGCAATCTAAAGACTTTTTTTTTTCAGCTCTAAACATTTTAGGGATGATTTCTTTCTTGCATAGTTTTGCTTTTGTTGGTTTATAACAGTGTCAGCTTGTATACATAGCTTTCCAGCTTCTGTCACTGCTGTCGCATTACCTTCTCCCTGTGTCTCTGAATGTCTTCTTGAAGCTGGCTATACTGTCTCCTGGTGTAGACTATTGCAAGTCAACTAACCATATTTTCTAGAATCACATTTGAGTTACAGATGGACACAGCTTTTGAAAGAATGGTAATCAACCCCATAAAACTCTTTCCTTTGGAATTTGGGCTTCTATGTTTCTATAGTATTGCTGTCTTTAAAAAAGGAGACAGTATGTTTTTAATTAAAGAAGATTAAATTGAATGATTTTGTTCAAGAGCATTCAATCTTAATGTTATATTTTAATCCCATTTATTTATATTTATGTATTCACTGATACTATATTTATCCAATAATACATGTAGACCACTCACTTCTAAAATCATACTATAAGTTTTTATATTTACTACATCTTCATGACTTTTTATTTTATACATCCATATAGGTTTTGACCCTGATATTCTCTAGTCTATGAAGGAGAAATTTTAATTGGAGTTATATATTATTAGATTAACATTTTATAATTATTTCTGGTGTTTTTGGTGAAGCTACTAATATAATCATGGTTAAAATTATTTCATTATTTTTATTTGTTTTCGGCATCTTACTTTATACATAAACATTTAGGATTTTTAACATACACATTGTTTTTAATTTAAATTAATAAATTTAGTGTTTTGGGCTAATTGCATTAACCAGTTGTTTTTTTCCACTATAATTCATACAAAATTTACTGTGAAGTAAGTTCCGTGTATAATTTTGAAAACAGTAATTCAGCTATATAATATATAAAGAGAAAATGTTTGCAATTTTTTCTGTTTAACAAAGTGGAACACATTTAGGAAATAATATGCTAATGTTAATACAGTCGACAAGGAAGAACATGCTTTGAAAATAAAAAAATGAAATATATTCTTAACGTAAAATTACATTATCATGAGATAACGTTCAAATTTACCTTATAGTATCAAGAACAGCTACTTCCAAGTAAGGTCCGCTGAAGTTCAGCCCTAACAACTAGAAACATCAACAAGACATTGAGAAGACTGTTCTCCATTCTTTTGATATTTTACAAACTGTGGTGCACAAAATGAGAGCAAATTTATTTGCTTTTAGTGGAATGTTAAATGAGTGTGGATTATTTACTCACATTGGTAAATAATGGAAACAGGTTGATTAGTGAATGATTTATTTTACAAGAAACTATCAGACATAAGGCAAACATCCTGTTTCACCACACTAATTATAAAAGCTGTCAAGGAACATAGCACACCACACTAATTACGGGCATTTTGCCATTCGTTATCGCGAAATGCATATTTAGTTTACCAATGTCTCACTGAATTGAAAACATACACACACACACATGCACAGACACACACACCCCTCTGTCTGAAGTGTATTTTTCTAATTGTATTATTATTCACTTAATTAATTTAGTAATTCTGAGGGTGTTCTGTCATGGTTCGTTTCTATCATAACCCCTCAAATATTCACTGTGTCAGAGAGAGATTCTGGAAGGTGGTTCCATCCTGAGGGCTATGACATTGCCAGTGCATCAGTCTGTTGAGGAAGTCGCATTTTAATGGCATTACTAGGGGACGATGAAAATTTAGAATAAGGGGCCTAGCTTATGGGGGTAGGTGACGGATGATAACATTGGGAACTATGCCTATGGCACAGGTCCCCTTTCCCACTGGCTCTTTTTATTTACCTAAGTTTCTTGGTTGCCTCATTTATTTATTTATTTTCATTTGTATGTTTGGTACAGGACCTAACTACACAGATCCAACTCATGATGGTACTGTTTTCTGCCTCACAAGTGCTGGGATTACAGGTTGCTCCACCATGCCTGGCCTCTGTCCTGCCAGCTTAGCACACCCCAGAGGGCTGTGCTGATGCAGTATGTGGGATCAGGGATTGAACTCTGGTGCTTGTGCTTGCCAAAGCAGGCACTTTGTCCACTCAACTATGTCGCAGGCCCTTAGTTTGTTGGCTGCCTTGAGGTGTAGAGTGGTCTTCCACCATGCACTTCTGCCACAAAATTACCGCAGTAAGAATAGACCTTCATACGTACAGTTAAATATATCGGAAGTTGAAGTAAATTCTCTGTTTATAATTTTATTGTTATGTCATTTTATTTAATCAGTGATATTAATCATAAGTAGTTATTTAACAAATGATGTGTTTTCATTTTTTTTAATTTAATATTGTTATTGTTTGTATATTTTTTATTGTTTAAATTTAACACAGGTTATATCACATATTTTCATCATCAGATCAGTTTAGATTAATACATATAGGTATATAAGATTGATCAAACAATTAAACATTAACTCTTCTAAATCAACATTATTATTTTTTTTTCTTTTCCCCTTTCTTTTCTTTGAAAGTTGACATATTGCATATTGTCCTCACAATCGTTCTACAGAGTACAGAGTGTGGCATGAGTCACCTTCCTATTGATGTTGCTTAGGAAAAAAAAAAAAAAAAGGAAAAGAATATACTTCTCTTTGGACTAAGAGGAAGCAGGTACATATACAGTCAAATGTTCTGCAACTGCAGTGGGCCACCGGTGAAGCTTGTGATGTTGGAGGCTATTGAATCTGAACCTCCTAAAG
>PVJA010039592.1:0-18830 GCA_004027025.1 Myocastor coypus | reverse complement strand
AGAATATACTTCTCTTTGGACTAAGAGGAAGCAGATACATACACAGTCAAAGGTTTTGCAATTGCAGTGGGCCACCAGTGAAGCTTGTGATGTTGGAGGCTATTGAATCTAAGCCTCCTAAAGCTCATCTCACCAATCTAAGAGCTAGATCTTTTTCTTGAAAGTGATTTGGATTTCTCTCTTAATTTGCAGCTTGATCATTGTCTCTAGTTTTTTTTAGCTATTGTGTGAATATTTATCTAGAATGGTTCATGTGCTTTTCAGATAGGGCAAGCCACAGTTTATAAATAATGTATTTGAACTGTTTTTTTGTCTTCCAGAGAGTAGAACTGCCCGATAGTCCACGTTCTACCTTCTTACTGGCGTTCAGCCCAGACAGGTACCTAGTATTTATCTGTAATTTAACCTTAATATTTCCATAGCATTACTTCCTGTATATTTGACCTAGTGAGATCTTCCAGGTTAATGCAGTCTTGGGAGGCTCTCTGAAGCACTGCATAAAGAGAGAGCTATGTGTCAGAAGAGGAAAGAAAGTAGATGAGCAGTGCTAACAGAACACTATTGAGAGTAAAGTGGGTAGTAAAGGAGCAGAGATCAGAATATGGAAAATTTCTCAGCAATAATTCTTTGCTTGAGTGAAACAGGACACCAATGACATGATGACTTTCCCAGCCAGAAAAACTGCCTCTGAAGGAGGTATATGTCATTTGGGGACAGTGTAGGAAATCCAGAGGCTTTTAGAGATCAGTAGTTCTCTTGTGTGTTGATACATTACATTAAGGCATAAGGTATAGTTTCTTTCATCCTGTACTAGGAAAAAGTACCAATTCTCCCTGTTGTCCAAAGCTGATAAAATTTGTTATAGTACCATGTACCTCTTGATTCATTCCTACTCTTTTATTCCCTAGGACTCTCTTGGCCTCTACGCACGTGAACCATAATATCTACATTACGGAGGTGAAGACAGGCAAGTGCGTGCATTCTCTGATTGGACATCGCCGAACTCCCTGGTGTGTCACTTTCCATCCCACCATCTCAGGCCTTATAGCTTCTGGCTGCCTAGATGGAGAAGTTAGGATTTGGGATTTACATGTAAGTGTTCTTTGCTTAACATCCGTTTTCTTTGATATTCTGAATGCAGAGACCTAATTTCTCATTGGGTTCTTAATTCTGGATAAGAAACTAGCTAGGTTCTGAGCACTTCAGCCGAGTATGTGGTAATCAGGACCTCCATAATCACTAGAAACTGGTTCATAGTTTTTCTTTCTAAAGTGAACAATCAGCACTGGGTGTAGTAATGCAGACCCTGTAATCCCAGCATTTGAGAGGCCAAGGCAGCCAGATAGATCATTGTGAGTTTGAGGCCAGTGAACTGAAAGCCAACTTGAACTCTGTAGCAAGACTCTGTCTAAAAAAAAAAAAGAAAACAAAACATGCTATTGTTATTCCACCTGCTCATTGTGACATACTATAGGAGGCTCTGAGATATATTCAAGATAGATTCTGTTGTCTTAGAGCAAAGACTATGTTGGACTGTTGACTGTAAATGACTGTAAATGAAAATAGGATGCTCTATCCTCATGTTGTGTACAAAAGCTTGAGGGTTTTTTTTGTTTTGAGATAAGGTGGTTTGGAACTCTTTGTCTTGCCTCAGCTTCCTGTGCCTGGCCCTAGCTTGGAGGTTTGTAGGATTTACAAACAGGAACCGGGGAGATACTTGCTTGTAGATTGTAAATGACTTGATCTGAGCTGAGAGTAATATTCATCTGATAAATTAGTGGAACAGTCAGAGCATTGATTTTGTATTGTTTTTATGGAGAACCTTTTATTTATGTGGATAGCAGAAACTCAACCTAGGGTCTTCATTTTGAGCTATGTTCCCAGTCTTTTCTAAGTTTTAAAATTTTCAACTTGCGACTTTCCTGCCTCAGCTTGCTGGTTGCTGCAGTTGTGAGGCTGAACCACCACACCTGGCTTACAGAGACATATTTAAAGTAGGCCTTATAAGTGTAGTCATTTCATTTTATTTTTTGTGGTATGAGCAACAGAATTTGGTACCTTTATACTGAACCATATGCCTGGACCTTTCTCTTTTGAAATATGATCTTGCCACATTGCCCAGGTAGTAGTTGAATTGGTCTCAGCATCCCAAGTGCAGGAATTACATGCATATTCTATAGAACTTGGCTTTTCCTTTTTTTTTTTTTGTACTGGGGATCAAACTTGAGGCTTTGTGCTTGCAGGTAGGTACTTTTGCCAGTGAGCTACATCCTTGGCCCCACACCTGGCTTTTATCTTACTTACTAGTTTTGCGGCATCGAGGATTGAGCCCAGCAAATGATGAGCTGTATGTCCAGCCCTTTTATATTTTGAGACAGGGTCTAGCTAAGTTGCCCAGGCTGGCCTTGATCTTGAATCTTTCTACCTCAGTCTCCTGAGCAGCCGAGATCATAGATTTGTGCTAACATGCCTGGCTTCATTTTATCTTTAATGAAGTGTTTTTTTTGTGTGTGTGTGTGCTGGAAATTGAACTCAGGACCTTGCACTTGACAGGCAGGCACTTGTGCCACTTAGTTATATCCCTGACCCTAACAAAGTGTTCTTGAAGTTGACTGTTAAGAGGATTGTTAGGAGTCTGTTGGTAGTTTGTAACCTTAGAACATTTGGAATTGGTTCGTTTTCAGGGTGGCAGTGAAAGCTGGTTTACAGATAGTAACAATGCCATCGCTTCCCTGGCCTTCCATCCTACGGCCCAACTTTTGTTGATTGCTACTGCCAATGAAATCCACTTCTGGGACTGGAGTCGACGGGAGCCCTTTGCTGTGGTCAAGACAGCAAGTGAGATGGAGCGGGTCCGGTGAGTGCTACGCCCCACTGTTCGTGTCTGGCACTAGCCTAGCATAACATAGAAAATTGTACCTTTGTCACTTAATGAGATTGGTGTTGACCTCTCTGGGCAGCTACCAGGGAAGTGGCTATCGTGTAACTTTTTTTTTTTTTTTTAAATATATTTAGTACAGGACCTACAGGGCTTACAGGGTCTCACTACACAGATCAGACTTGTAGTGATCCTCCTGCAAGTTTTTCAGTCTCCCAAGCACTGTGATTTCAGGCATGGCACCATACCTAGTCTCAATCTAGGTCTCGGTGCACCCCAGGGGTGAGGCCAGCATGGCAGGCTGGGGATTGAACCCCTAGTCCCTGTGTCTACCTAAGCAGGCACTTTAATGCATTGAGCTATCTGGCTGGCCCTATTCAGCCTACTTGTTAATCACCAGATAGTCAGGTATGAAGCAGTTCATTTTACTTGTCTCATCTGGTCTCTAGAGCAGGGTTAGTAGTATCTTAGGTTTGTTTTGTCTGTTTATTTTTTGTGGTACCAGGGATTGAACTCAGGCAAGTATTCTACTGAGCTATCTTCCTGGCCCCAGCATCTAAGGGTTAAAGCCATCAGTAATTGGAATTTCCTTTTTCGGTGGGGGCATGGGGGTAAAGGGGTGGGAAGGGACATGAAAGTAGTTTAGGTGTTAGTTTATTTATTTATTTTTTTGTTTTCTTTTTAAAATTTTATTTCTTTTTCTTGTTTCAGAACTTTTGTTTGTTTATTTATTTATTTTTATGGCCAGCTCAGCCTGCCCTGAGGGCAGGGCTGGTGCAGCATGTGGTGCCAGGGATCAATCCGCGGTCCCTGCAGCCACGTGCAGGTGCTTTAGACCACTGACCCATCCTGCCGGGCCCTAGGTATTAGTTTAGATAGCTTTGTGAGTGATTGGTTATCCTTGGTTGTCTATGTTGTCAAGTTGAAAGATAGAGATATAACTATGCATCAAGTCTGCTAGTGGATAATGTTTTAGCTTTCAAGATCAAATGGGGGGGGCGACAGGATGGCTCAGTGGTCTAAAGCACCTGCCTAGGAAAGCTTAGGCGGCTGCAGGAACTGCAGTTAGATCCCCTGGCACCACATGCTGTGCCAACCCTGCCCTCAGGGCAGGCTGAGCCGGCCATAAAAATAAACAAAAGTTCTGAAACAAGAAAAAAAAAAAAAAAAAAGATCAAATGGGAGGCAGCGCCTCAGTAGAATAAGCACTTGCCTGGCAAGCACCAAGGGCCTGAGTTCAATCCCTGGTCCAGTAAAAAAAAAAAAAATAACATACATAGTTGACAGGGTGTGTAGCTCAGTGGTAAAGCACTTTTCTACCATGCATGAGACCCTGGGTTAAAAGAACAAACTTCTAAACTACTGCCACTACTACCACCACTAGCACCACCAAACACCCATTGCCTGAATTAAAGTTGATATGTTATCTGTTTTGATTTTGGCAGTATAGCCGCATATAGTTTCAGCTATTATTATTTGATATTGAGCTGTTTATTGTTACCAGAGTACATGCTTCTTGCCAGTGTGTTACATTGTAAGGGAAGAACTGAGCCATGGTAAGGTATATAAGAGTCTCTAGTAGGATGGTGTCTTAGAAATGAGAAAATGTATGCCTAATGTAGCCGCTTCCTTGGATGTGAACTTTCAGATATTAAAATTGTTACTTTTTGTGATATGTATTCCTTTATGCTGACAAGAAATATTGAGCTCATTTTGATCTATTCAAAAGTTTGAAAGCATGAAGTAGATGCCAGTCAAGTCTGCAGTTGTCAGTAATCATTGCTGTAAATGTGAACAGTTTTCTTCTCAGCTAATGTAGTCTCTCTGTGTGTCTTTGTGTCTTCTGTGATTTCAGTCTGGTGAGATTTGATCCACTTGGACACTACTTACTCACAGCAATTGTTAACCCCTCTAATCAACAGGTAAGATCCTGAAAGTTCTAACTTCATCTGAACTGTGAGTTATTTTCTAGCTGAGAGCTCTAATTCTGCTTATATTGGATTTTAATTCTCAATGTCCAAGCCTTTCTTTCCAGCCAAGACTTAAATTAGCTTCAGACTGCATAGTCACAAGTTCCAGCCTTAATCTTAACAGGAGACTCAATTCTAAAACTCTTGAGTGATTGCCTCATTAGCAGTAGCCCTTGTCATCATCAGACAGTGTTGGATCGCCTGTCACTTGTGTGCCTCTGGCTGGCTGACATTTTGTTTCCCCTTGCTGCTTCCATTGTCACAGAGATGCCTTTAATGAGAGATTGGTTTGTCAGCTGTACCCAGACATGTTGCTAATTGAAAGTGAATGAATTGGATAGCTTATGATTCTGAATCTGCAACCTGTAGTTCTCAGTGCTTCAGGGGTAGAGAGTTCTTGACTGTGAAGGTGCTTCTTGGATGATTGTCAGTAGTTACTTCTTGATTCACTTGGAGGTTCTACCTAACTGCCTTGCTCTACCCTTTGCTCCATGCTGGTCCACATTGCAGGGCGATGATGAACCAGAAATTCCCATAGATGGAACAGAATTATCCCACTACCGTCAGCGTGCCCTTCTGCAATCACAGCCAGTTCGCCGGACGCCTCTTCTCCACAATTTCCTGCACATGCTGTCCTCTCGCTCCTCTGGCATCCAGGTGGGAGAGCAAAGCACAGTGCAAGATTCTGCCACCCCCTCACCCCCACCGCCTTCCCCTCAGCCCTCCACGGAGCGCCCCAGGACTTCCGCTTACATCAGGCTCCGACAGCGGGTCAGTTACCCCACCACAGTTGAGTGCTGCCAGCACCCTGGGATCCTGTGCCTTTGCAGCCGTTGCTCTGGCACTCGAGTTCCTTCCCTCTTGCCACACCAGGACAGTGTCCCCCCTGCTTCTGCCAGAGCTACTACCCCTTCCTTTTCTTTTGTACAGACCGAGCCCTTCCATCCCCCGGAGCAGGCCTCATCAACGCAGCAGGACCAGGGCCTCCTGAACCGGCCGTCTGCCTTCAGTACAGTCCAGAGCAGCACTGCCGGCAACACGCTCCGCAACCTCAGTCTGGGGCCTACGCGTCGTTCTTTGGGGGGCCCTCTGTCCAGCCATCCTTCTAGGTATCACCGAGAAATAGCTCCTGGGCTTACAGGATCAGAGTGGACCCGGACAGTCCTCAGTCTGAACTCACGCTCTGAAGCGGAGTCCATGCCCCCGCCCAGGACCAGTGCTTCCTCTGTGAGCTTGCTGTCAGTGCTGAGACAGCAGGAAGGTGGTTCTCAGGCATCTGTATACACATCAGCCACAGAAGGGAGGGGCTTTCCAGCATCGGGGTTGGCGGGTGAGTCCGATGGAGGGAATGGTTCCAGCCAGAACAACTCAGGCAGCATTCGTCACGAACTTCAGTGTGACCTGCGACACTTCTTTCTGGAATATGACCGGCTGCAGGAGCTGGACCAGAGCCTGAGTGGGGAAGCTTCTCAGACTCAGCAAGCCCAGGAAATGCTCAACAATAACATTGAATCTGAGAGGCCGGGCCCTTCCCACCAGCCCACCCCTCACAGCAGTGAAAACAACTCCAACTTGTCCCGTGGCCACCTGAACCGCTGCCGCGCTTGCCACAATCTCCTGACCTTCAACAATGATACCCTGCGTTGGGAAAGAACCACACCCAACTACCCATCTGGGGAGGCTAGCTCCTCCTGGCAGGTCCCTAGCACTTTTGAGGGCATGTCATCCAATGGCAACCAGTTGCCTTCTCTTGAACGCACTGAGGGCCAGACGCCCAGCTCCAGCAGGCTGGAGTTGAGTAGCTCTGCTAGTCCACAGGAGGAGAGGACTGTGGGGGTGGCCTTTAACCAGGAGACAGGCCACTGGGAACGAATTTACACCCAGTCCAGCAGACCTGGAACTGTAGCACAGGAGGCCTTACATCAGGATATGCCAGAGGAGAGCTCTGAGGAGGATTCCCTTAGGAGGTAAGCAGTTGCTGTCCTGCCTTCTGCATCTTTGCCATTTCTCCTTACATCTCTTCCTTCACCCCTTTGATTTGGGGCTCTGTTGGAAGTGTCTTGGGCCCACACATCTGGTTCTGATATCCCCATTGCACCATCTTGGAAAATTCTGCTCTGGTGGCAAAGCTAGGATTAGGTTTGGTGGTATGTGTGCATCAGTTGGTTGTGTTGGCTGTGTCTTTGGCTGAGCTAAAGGCTCTTCTTTAGCTTTGAGAGAAGAGCATAGATGAAGTTAAAGAGGTATAGAGATAGAACCATTGAGTTTCTGTGTCTTGTCTTTGAACCTTGATGGTTTGTTTGTGGAGGCCTAGATATTGTGAGATAAAAGGTCCCAGAGTGCTCTAACAAAAAATAGTAAAAGAGAACTCCTTGGTTCAGACTTGCATATTGGATTGGCTCTTCTTTGGTTGCATTGTTTTGGGCAAGTGTTCGCCTAATTCTCATGTTTTGGAATAAAGAATCAATGTGTGTGTGTGTGTGTGTGTGTGTGTGTGTGCGCGTGCGCGTGTGCGCGCATTCATGTACACATGAGAGAGAAGGTACATATGTACCTGTATATATGTATCTCAGCTCAAAAGATTTTTATAGATACATGGTAGGTATTTTTTTTTGTTTACTTGTTTATACTTTTGGGTACTGGAAATTGAATCTGGTGCCTTCTGTAAGTCAAGCACTTGTTCTACCATTGAATAACACCCTCAAACCCAAGATTTGTTGAATGACCTTTAGATGGAGCTTTATCTTAGGGTGGAAAAAACAAGACTTGGTGGAAGGTCTCTCTATGCACAGAATTGGCATACTGGCCTACTGTTTCATGGAAGAAACTGTGTAGGTGTAGTTGATCGTCCACTACGTGTTCCTTTATGGCCATGTGCATCTCTTACTTGATTTATTAGGGACTTCTTTCTGTAATTTTGTAAAGGTTAAATCTAGCATAATCACTGGCTCCTAGAACGTGCCTATTGGATCAACACAGTGTATTATTCTGTATTATATCCTTTGTTGAAATTTCTCTGACATAAGATTTTTTTTAACAAGGATGGGAATATAGACTGTGCACATAATGTACTTGTTATTTTGGGAGAGTGCTTTAGACAGCTACTCAGTCAATAAGCATTGGTTGAATGGCTCTAATTTTTCCTGTCTGTGCTAGGCACCATGGTCACTGGAGTCTACAGTTTTGATGTGGATGTACGGCTTATTTACATAAAATTTATTAAAAGTATAGGCAATCATACGCTTTCTTGTATTGAGATTATATATAGTCTAAGCAAACAAAAACCGACAAACGTGTCAAAAGTGTCCTTTTTTCAGAAAAAGGAAAATACTGAGTTTTCAAAATCTAGTTGAAAGATGGGCAAGATTTAAGAGGAAAGATCTTTCTCTTTTAGAGGAATAGCTCATAGAGGAAGACACTGAATGACACATTCATGACAGCAAACAATAACTAAGGCCTAGCATTGGGGACTGTGAGAAGGCAACTGGCTGTAAAAAGGTCACAGTATGGAAGTCTCTTTCCCCTAATGAGTTAGACCAGTCTTGAACAAGCAGCTCTTCCATTCATGGGTTTGAAATATTTTGTCGTCCATAATAGCCCCTTTTTTGGAGCCTGGGACTTCATTTTCCTTGTTTTCTTTCCTTCTTATTCCTCCTCAAGTATTGTGCCTGACACATAATAAGTACTCAAGGATTATTAAAGGAACTCTGTGAGGACTATCTTTAGTTCCTCTCTGAGTTGCAAGGCAGTCCTTGCCTCATAGTCCAGGAGAGCTTTTGCTCAGCATTTGTCTGTTCTCTTACTACAGTACTTTTACATGTCCTTCATGCACCATGACATGAGCGTTCAAAGTTAAAAATGAACTTACCCAGGCTTGAAATCCTGGTGCTTTGAGAGGCTGAGGCAGCAGAATTGCAAACCCAAACCCCACCTGGGCAATTTAGCAATTTCACCAGACCCTGTATCAACCCTGTATCAAATATAAAGGCTAGGGATGCAGCTCCATGTGAAGGTACTGGGTTTAATGTTCAGTACCACAAAAGAAAACCTAAGGTACTGAGCCAGGCATTGGGGCACATGCCTGCAGTTTTAGCGCTCAGGAGGCTGAAGCAGGAGGATGTTTGGTTTGAGGTTAGCTTGGGCTAAGCAAGTGAGACCTTATTTCAAAAAGTCAAAAATTACTAAAAGTAAAAGCTTAGAAACTATAAAGAAGGCACCAAAACATTTTTTTCTGGTGATGAATTTGTGTTGTGGCTTGAGTAGATATTTTGTATTTAAAGACATACGTTGCCAAAAAAAAAAGTCCCTTGCCATTTTGCAATAGTTTTATATGCTTTTTTCTATTAAGATACACAAATAGTGCATAGCTCTCATTATAAAATATTCTATGAATATAGTAGGTTTGTTAGAGGGGATCCCTTAAATGAGCCAGGGTATAGGTGCCGACAACTGACTCAGAAATAAACATTGGCTGTTGGCTCCTCAGTTGGCTACAGTACTGTGTAAACCAGTGGTTCTGGCAGATCTGTCAGTATCAGAAGGGGCTCGTCCTTTTTAACAGTCAGACCCTGCTCCTACTTCTCCAGTAGGTGTCACTGTTGGGCTGCTGCTACTGCTAGGTTAGGCTGGCTGGGAGGAAAAGGTGTCCTTATTTGTGTGGGAGGTTAGCTCTTAAAACAAAGCCTGTTTCTGTAGGTGACTATTGTTTCTAGCGAGTGAGGTTCATAAAAGGTTCTTGTAATTGAAAGGAAAGGGTTGGGAGACATGCTAAGGTGTTACATTTTTGTGCTGCAGAGATAATTACTAGTATATGTGAATAGTGAGTCTAAGCACACAGTGTGTACTTTAAAACAGCTCTGTGCTGCTTCATTGTAACAACCAATACAAGATGTCTTTCTTTCTCTGTAGGCAAGGCAGGTTGAAGTTTCTAGATAGTCTGACTGGACCTTAGAACTTTGATGACAGGCCCTTTGCTTCATTACCAAAAGGTGCCCCCTCCCTTTTGTCTGAGAGTTTAGGATTCAGAAGGAAAAGATTAGGGTATTGTGGCTTGTTAGAGTAAGAGTCTCTTTGTTTTTAAAGGTTTTTTAATTAGGAAAAAGGAAGGTTTTGAAATAGTATCTTAAAGCCAGAGGAACTTACAGTTAGACATGATAGTGCACACTTGTAATTCTAGCATTTGAGAGACTGAGACAGGATTTCTGAGTTTGAGGCCAGCCTGGGTTACATAGTGCATTCAAGGACAGCTAGACAGCAGGACTCTGTCTCAAAACAAACAAACAAATAAAACAAACTAGAGAAACTCAGTTTATTTGTCTCAGTCCAATCTGTATTTCTTGCCTCAGTACTGGGGTTGAATCCAGGGCTTTAAGCATGCCAGACAAATGTTATACCACTGAACCACGTTCTCAGTGCTTAATTTTATTTTGAGAAAGGGTTTTACTGAGTTGTCTAGGATGACCTAGAACTTACCATCCATCCTTCATGGTTAGCTGAGATCAACACAGTCATGATAAAGACCACTGTACGAATGGGGAATACACAGTATCTTGGGCTCTAATCAGTTATTTGTGTATTTTTAAAAGGCATTTGGGAGGCTGGGGAGACAGCTCAGTGGAACAAATCCTTGCCTGGCAAATGCAAGGTCCTGAGTTTAATCCTTGGTACCGAAGGAGGGTGGGGGAAAGCAGTTGTTTCTGTTAAAAACTATGACCCTTTTCCTGAGCCTATAAATTCCCAATAGATAAGTAAAACAGTTTGATCACTATTTCATAAAATGGTGCCTTTTCAATTATCTGTAAAAGCTTTGTTTTTAGTTATTTAAGTAGTGTCTATTAGCCCTAAATTTACCTATCCTTGAGACTAGGAAACATCAGGATAAAAGGCTTACATTTAACTCTGTCTAGAAGTCTCTAGCCATTGTCCTAAATCTGCTATCACATAGATTTTAGTAAAAGTAGAGCCTGATATGACTAAAACTACTACAGAGACAATAATTTTATGGGAATGGAATCACTCTTCAAACTTGCGAGGACTTTAGAGCTATAAAACCAGGACTGAGGTAATAGTGAACTGGATTTGGCCTACCAGATAATTTTTGTTTGTTTTGTTTTTTTTGGGACAGTGTCTCCCTGTACAGCTTAGGCTGGCCTTAAGTTCACTTTGTAGCCTAGAATGATCCTCCTGCCTCAGACTCCTGAGTGAGTGCTGGGATAACAGCCTAACAGGCATACACCATCACATCTGGCTCTACCAGCTAAGTTTTAAAAGCTGGCCTCCTAATCTGACCCATTTTATCAAAGTGTGTCCCCTCCATCTGCTCAAGCTGGAGTCCTTTTTTCTGGGAGGGAGGTAACCAGGACTCAAAATCAGGGTCTTAAACACTTGGAGTCTTTTTTATTTTTATTTATTTTGTTGTTTTTAAGGGCTAACTTGATCTTTATCAGGTCCTTAAAGAATTTTTTTTTTCTTGTTTCAGAACCTTTTTTTTCTTGTGGGATTGGGGTTCAAACTCACGACCTTGCGCTTGCCCAGCAGGCACTTGTGCCTCGGAGCCATCTCCCCAGCTCCCTGTTTCAGAACCTTTGTTTGTTTATTCACTCATTTTTATGGCCGGCTCAGCCTGCTCTGAGGGCAGGGCTGGCGCAGCATGTGGTGCTGGGGATCAAACCATGGTCCCTGAAGCTGCCCAAGCTTTCCCAAGCAGGTGCTTTAGACCACAGAGCCATCCCTGAGCCATCCCGCCGGGCCCTTTATCACGTCCTTAAACTAAAGTCTATTACCATTTTTTCTAATTAGACTGTTTTCTCTCTAAATGTGTGCTTTTGATTTCTATTATTACTAAAAGCAGGGACCCATGATAACCAGTGGCATTATAAATGTGTGCCACCCACACCCAGCCCAAGTCTGTTAGGGAAAATTCAGAGAAAGGAAGTAGCTTTGTAGAGTACAGAACTTGTAGTTAAGGTGAGATTTGAACTCTTGGATCCTGAAGAGGATACCTTTCCCTCCACTTCACTTAAAATTTGTGCTTTCATACAGTGTTATTCTATCACAGTCACTGTGGCTCATGCAGCTTATTTATGTAAAGGGGCTCTCCAATGAATTCTTATGGAAAGACATTGGAGGTCTGATAGATAATTTCTAATTATTCTTCCTGGATAGAACTGCCACAAACTGTTTCAGTTACTTGGTCTTGGTTTTATGTTTTTGGGTCCTTATAAAGTGGTCCCAAATCATTTTTAAATGATCCCATAGATCATTTTTAAAAATAATTTTTATTCCTTATTCCTTTATTCTGCTGTACAGGGGACTACAAGGCCTTTGTCTGTCTGTCTGTCTGTCTGTATGTATGTATGTATGTATGTTATGGCCAGCTCAGCCCACCCTGGGGGTGGGGCTGGTATAGCATGTGGTGCCAGGGATCGAAGCTTGCCTAAGCAGGTGCTTTAGACCGCTGAGCTCTCTTGCCAGCCCCCCAAATAGATCATTGAGAGATCAAAATCAGTCTAAAATTTCCCCCAGCTAAATGGCCTGTGCATTCCTTCTCTAGATGCATAACAAAGCATCAGAACTACACTGTTTAGTAAGTTTGATTGTGTTCTGAGAACTGATGTCTTTTTATTTTTACTTTTTCCTGATTATAGGTAAAGACTAGAAAAGTATGTCAGTGACCATAGCATTAAAATGCAGCTTACAGCATCCAAGGAGTCACTGACTCTCAGAATGAGAAAGGCCTTAAATGTTTGTATGAAGAGCTGCTGGATGAATGAATGAATGAATGCATGTATGAATGCATGCATGCGTGAATGCATGAATGCTCTTAGTAGGTATGTATCCCCCACCTCAGAAAGTGTATTATCAGAACTATGGGGAAAGGTCAGCCTAGAACATTGTTAGCCAACCTGGAGTGTTTGGAAATGCAAATACTTGCATTTTGTTGCTTAAAAAACTAATGCAGATCTTCCCCTCTCCATCTCTCTCTCCCCTCTCTCCCTCCCTCCCTTGCTTCTTTTCTTTCCTTCTTTCAGTAGGGTTTCACTATGAAGTTCAGGTTGGCTCTAAAATCACTTTATCGCCCAGGCTGGCCTTGAAGTGAAACTATCCTCTTGCCTCAGTCTCCTGGAGTGCTAGGATTACAAGTTGTGCCACTGTGCCTGGCTGAAAGTGTAGTTATCAAAAGTAAATGTCCTCCACAGAGCTACTGCTGAGAGATAATCACTAAGGGCAAGTTCTGTCTTTTAACTCCAGAACTTATTCTATACAAAAACATTTCTTCCCTTGAGTTATAAAGATGGGATCTAAAAATAAAATAAAATAAAATAAAAATGGGATCTAGAACCGGGTGTGGTGGCGCATGCCTGTAATCCCAGTACTTGGGAGGCTGAGACAGGAGGACTGATGTGAGTTTGAGACCAGACTGGGTTACAAAAGTGAGCTCAAGGCCAGTCTGAACTGCATAGTGAGACCTTGTCTCAAAAAGACCAAAAAAAAAAGAAGAAGAAGAAAAAATGGGATCTATCAAAATTGACTGTTGTTGTTCTTTTTTTTTTTTTCTTTAAATCTTTTTGAGACAGGGTCTTTCCATGCAGTTCAGGCTGGCCTTGAGCTCACTTTTGTTGCCCAGGCTGGTCTTGGACTCGCACTGATCCTCCTGCCTTACAGGTGTGCATCACCATGCCTGGCTGACTGTTCTTTTTTTATCTATTGTACTTATATATCATGGGCATTTTTTCATGTCTGATTTTATCTGTCTGTCTATATCTATATCTATATACACAAATGAAAATATATATTTCATAACAGTAACATATTCAGTACACAAGGTTAGCCCTGTCGGTGGGCTTGGATGGTTTCTGTCCATGTCTCATAGTGTTACATCATGTTTGCATGTGTATGCAGTCTCTAGAGGAAGAATTTCTAGAAGTGGAATTGCTAGGGCCAAAGAGAATATGAGTATTAACAGTAAATGAAAATAGGGCCTGGCGGGATGGCTCAGTAGTCTAAAGTGCCTACTTTGGAAAGCTTGGGCGGCTTCAGGGACCGTGGTTCGATCCCTGGCACCACATGCTGAGCCAGCCCTGCCTTCTGGGTGGGCTGAGCCAGCCACAAAAATGAGTGAATAAACAAACAAAGGTTTTGAAATGAGAAAAAATAAATAAATAAATAAATAAAATTTAAAAAGTTAAAAAAAAACAGTAAATGAAAATAGACTATTATTACTAATTTAAGATGTGTAAAATAGTTCCTGTTTCTTGCTGTATTTGGCTGAACATAATTTCATAGACTTTATTATTTCAATTGTGGGACTTTACCCCCGCCAGTGGTAGATGGTAATAAACTGTCTATCATTGAATTTTCAGAAACCACCTCCTCAAGCTTAAGAAAGTCTTGTTTTAATAATTCTAAATACTCCCAGCTGAAAGCACTATATGGTACTTTTTCCTTCACTACCATGAATGGTATGAGGAAAGCAGCTGTTTTTAATCTTTGATACTTACTGCAAAGTCCTTTGTATCTTATTAAAATATCAGAAAAGAGGCACTTTGTATAAGGCAGTGACATTTAGATATTTGACTTATACAATGTGCCTAGGAAACCAATTTATGGTGAATATGGGCATGAGGATGTGGAGAGGAGGACAAAGTACCATTACTATTGGTACATCCTCCCTAAAATTATTATTTTTAAAAATTATTTTAAAGCTTTATTTCATTTATTTGTTTTTGAGGTGGGATCTCACTGTGTAGTCTAGGATGGCCTGGAACTCAAGGAATTCTCCTGTCTCAGCCTCCCAAGTCTTGGGATTATAGGAGTCCACCACCATACCCAGTTGTTTTAAGTTTTAAAACAGGATTTTGGGGCTGGGGAGATAGCTCCGAGGCACAAGTGCCTGCTGGGCAAGTGCAAGGCCGTGAGTTCGAACCCTGGTCCCACAAAAAAAACAAACAAACAAACAAAAAAAAAAAACCAGGATTTTGATGTCCTAAAGTTTCAGCCCAGGCTGGGCTCTAACTCTTCATCCTTCTGCCTCAGTCCCCTAGACTGCTGGTGCTACCATACCTGGTCCTTTGCTGTTAATCTGTCTTTCTGCTCACTTACCCAATTAGGTTGTTCTGTGTTTCTGTTTCTGCTTTTGTGCTGGGAGTTGAACCCAGTCTCCTGCATATGTAGTTCAGTGTTGTAGCACTGAATTACACTTCTAGCTCCAGTCCTTCTATTTTCAACCTTTTTGAATTCTGAGTGTGGTCTTTGCTCAATGTTTTTTTATCAGTTGTTTGCAAACTTTTTCTGTAAAAAGACAAGATAAATATTTACAAGGTGAATATTTTAGGCATTGTAGGTGGTACAGCTACAAGTTTGAGCTTTACAGAGATGAGATGTAAATGAATGAGGGTCTCTGTCCTGAAAAAAATCTTCAGGTATCAAAAGAAATTTGATTTTGTATGATTTTTACATGTTGTGAAAAAATTGTTTGATGCTTTTTCAACTGTTTAAAAATACAAACATTTTTAGCCAGGCGTGGTGGTGCACGCCTGTAATCCCAGCACTTGGGAGGCTGAGGCTATAAAAGGGAGCTCAAGGCCAGCCTGAACTGCAGAGCAAGACCCTGTCTCAAAAAGACACATACACACACACACACACACACACACACACACACACAAGCACTTTTAACTTATGAGCTGTACTGAAGCAAACGATGGGTCAGAGCTGGTCCTACGACTGGACTTGCCTCACCTCAGCTCAGTTTGGAAGAGTTGGGTGCCAGAGTAATACAAGGCTTTCTGATGACGAGAGCCAAAAGTTGGTCTGGGCCTCCTGCCCTTTTCTTTGTTCTCTTGTTTTAAACTGTGGACAGGTGCATGAGTACTGACACCTGTGAAGTTTTTGATGGTAAAGAACGGGGCCAAGTCTCTTGTCTTTCCTCAGCTTTGGGACTTGTGTGCACAGCCCACCCTGGCTGGAGCATAGGAGCTACCAGGCAGGTCCTCCAGGCAGTGTGCCTGGCAAGGGTCTTCTGTTGGTACAGGTAAGATTGTAAGTTACAGGCAGCATCATTCCTGGGGTGAATAGGGTGGTGAATGTTACCATAGACCCAGGGTTGAACTGCAGCACCATCTGTGTGCGTGCTGAAATACTGGCAAACAAATTCTAGTGCATTTGTCCTTTCTCTTCCATTCCCCTTCTCTACTGCATCTGTTCGGAGCAGAGCTCTAAGGGGTGTATTGGAGGTTGTTTGAAGCCAGGTGTAAGATTTTTTTTTTTTCAGCTCATGATCTTGTACTTGTCAGGCATGTGCTTATGTTGCTGAGCTATCTCCCTGGCCCTGGGTTCTGTTTGTATAATTTATTTTGCTTATTTTATTTACTTATTTTTACTATTTATTTTGTTTATTTTAGTCAGCAATACCCCATTAAAGCCATATGGTAATGTAATCCCCCTCTTCCTACATTTCTGATACATTTTCAGGGTGGGATGAGGTCCAGAGCGTCTTCTCTTTGCTGGGAGTATTCCTGAAAAACCATGTTTGTGTGAATATATCTCACTTCAGGGGTTGGGCTTGTTAACCTAGAGATTGAGAAACATTCTTCACATATGTTTGGGCTTCACAATGCTTCTAACTATTTTGATTCTTCCATATACATTTAGATTTCTAGATTCTATTGGCGAAAAAAAAAAAAAAAAACGAACAACACTAGGTTGCATGTGCACATGACAGTCAACAGGCATTTATCTCAAAGTAGAGTTGCTGGATCATATAGTAGTTCTGTTTTTAATCATCTTAAGAATGTTTATACTGCTTTCTAAAGTAGTATAAAAAAGTTATACTACTTTACTTAAGGTACAGACTTGTCTTTTATTTCTTTTTTTTTTTTTTGTCCTTTTTGGTGTTGTGGTAGTGGTGCTAGGGATTGAATACAGGGCCTCATGCATGCTAAACAAGTACCCTGTCATAGAGCTGTATCTGCAGTGGTTTTAAAATTTTATTTTGCTTGCTTTCATACTGGGAATCAAACTCAGGAACTTGCGCTTACCAAGTAGGCACTGTACCTCTAAGCTATACCCCTGGCTTAACTTTTATTTTGAGACAGGGTCTTGCTATGCAATGTAGTTTACCCACAAATTTGTGATCCTTTTATCTCAGCCTCCCATGTAACTGGGATCATAGGCATGTACCCCCATGCCCAGCAAGACATGGACTTTCTTGGTGCCTTAATCTATACCAAGGTAACATCATATTTCCTAAAGTTTTGAAAAAAAAATTAAAAAGGCTAGGACTGTAGTTCAGTGTAAAGGCCCTAGATTCAATCTACAGTACTACACACACACACACACACACACACCAAAAAAAAAAAAAAAAAAAAAGAGGAAAGAGAGGAAAGAGAAGGTGGGGTGGAAGAGGAGGTGTACTCCACCACTGATGAGCTTGGTGATGCATACCTGTAATCCCTGCACTCTGGAACCTGAAGCAGGAGGATCACTGTGAGTTCTAGGCTAGCCTGGGGTATGTAGTGAGTTCAGGGCGAGGCTGGACTGCATAGCTAGTCCCTGTTCAAAAAAAAAAAGGTGCAGGCTAGTACTTCCTAAGTGCCCTACCACAGGGCTACATCAGGGTAGATAATGGACATTGCCGTGCCCTTGTCTCCCTCCATGCTTGCATCCTGCCTAATTCACCCACAGAGGCTCCACTTTAGCTGACAAGCTGACAGCCCCTCACCTGATAAGCTGCCTGATTTTTAAATAGCAACAATTAACAAACTCCTCGTGTTTCCAAAGGTGGAAAGAGGGTTTTAAGCAAAGTTGGTAGATGAGCTCACATTAGTGAGCAGATCTCTTATGTCAGGTTACACAGCAGACAGCCTTATTTTGAGCTGTGTGAGTGGACTACAGAAAACCTCTGTCTGAGAGTGGAACACTTTGAGCAGAGGATGGGATTAAGTGAAAGGCTGCAGGACTTGGAGGTTCACCTGCCAGGAAATTAAAACCAAGTTGGAAGAGAAATAGTTTTAATAATAAAGGAACCAAAGGCTGAGAATATGGTCTTGTCATAAGGAATTGCAGCTTGTTGACATGGTGCCCTTTTCCTTTGCCACAACAGAAGATGAGTACGAAGCTTTTTTGCTTCTTCTGTTTTCTCCCTGCCCTCCACCTGTTCACATCAGTGTCCCAGCTTGATTCTCCCTACTCTTCCCCCTGAGTCTCTTCACCCAATTAGATGACTTTACTTTTGTTTGGTAACAGATGTAACCTTTTTCTCTTTCATGAGTGATGTAGGTTTACGCTTAGTGGTTTTTCAAGTACACAATATAACCTTATTAGTTATACATACATTGTCTGACAACTAGAGAAGGCTTTTTTCTTGAGTGATTGAACCCATGCCCATTGAAGAGCAATCTAGCAGGCCCCTGGCAACCACTTGCATTTCAGGGAGTTTGGTTACTTCTGATCAAACTCCAGCATCTTGAACATGCTATAAGTGGAATCAATATACTATTTGTTATTTTGGATGGCTTATGTGACTTGCATAGATTCAAGATTCATTCATGTTGTTGCATGTGTCAGATTTTTCTTAGTTTCTTCATTTTGTTTGTTTTTTGAGACAGGTTCTCATTATGTAGCTCAGGTTGGCCTCGTTAGCTCATTATGATCCTCCTGCCTCAGCCTCCAGGTGCTGGGATCATAGGTGTGTACCACCACACCTAGCCCCTTCTTAATTTCTAAAGGCTGAATACTATGTCACGTTTTCTTTACCTATTTATCTATTAAGTATTTACATTGCTTTCACATTTTGACTATTATAAATATTGTTGCAGTGAACATGGATATGCACATATTTCCTAAAGCATCCTGTTATTAATTTGGGGGGCATATATCTTGAAGTAGAATTGCTGGTCACAATTCCTTTACTTTCTTTTTTTTTTTTTTTTTTTTTTTTTTTTTTTTTTTTTTTTTTTTTTTTTTTTTTTTTTTTTTTTTTTTTT